>VDFB02323295.1:0-53268 GCA_007258455.2 Sequoia sempervirens | reverse complement strand
AAAATTTGCAAAATAAGCAAAGGAGATTCAGATCTGAAGCCTGCAACCCTTGTTGAAGAAGAAAACCTCATAAATTGAGAAGGGGTTTGCTGAATCCACGCTCTGATACCATGTTAGAATTGTGAAACAAGCACAAAACCATGAGCCACAGGATCAAACACAAACAAATACACCTTCCATGCAAGAGATCTGCAAAACAAATGTGCAATTAACTTCAACAAGAAAAAGTTACAGAAGAGAACTTTCAAGAAGATATGAAAGCTACAGATATTCTCCCATTGATAATTACAATGAGATCAATCCTTATGAAAGGAGATCAACAAACCCTAAAAAGGGAAACCCTAGTGTGCACACTTAATAATTGATAATTAATTAATTATTAATGTGCCTAAGTTTAGCTTAAGTAATTAAAGTGATAAGTGACTTAATTAATTAACCAATATGATTAAATTAATTAAGTTAAACAACTTATTACTCTAACAAGTTATAGAAATATTTTGAAATGTTTTGATAGATCTGAAAGCAGAAATATGAAGCTCATATCTTATGTCAGAGGATGTCAAAAAATAGATCTGAAAAAGCATACAAGGACACTTGTGCCTTGGACACCTATGTCCTCCATTTTCAGCCTCAAATTTGAATCACAAGTGCACAATGTCCTTTTCTCATTTTTGTTGTCCAAATTTGTTTGTGAACTTCAGTACTTTCTATATTTGCATTAGAATAGTAAATTGCACTATTAGCCTAGTTAGATCATTGCATTTCATCATTAAGACATTTACAGATTTGATTAAGGGTTAGTTGACTCACCTATCAGGTTGTAAGTCAATTTCATACCTTATCCAAATCCATCAAATCTACATTCCATCCTTGCATTTCCAATCCATCACATCCCCCCCTCTTTTTTGAACCCCCTTTCATGAAATTTTGAAAAGGCGTTAAACCCTAAGGCAAAAACCAAAAGGGTTCTCTTTCCCAACGTTTCATTTTGGTGAACCTAACATGTTGACATTATATACCTTCTAAAAATTTCCATAATTCACCCTAGATCTAGGTTTTGCATATTATTATTTTACATTTTTCATTTAGGGTTTCATTTTTGCATCATAAAAAGACATAAAAATACAAAAATATTGCATTCATATTGCATTAAAGGTTAAAATAAGGTTTGTTTCAATTCTCTTAGATCAAATATACATTCAAATTGCATTTCATTAGGTCATTAAAATTCTGAAATTGTGCATTGCATTCATTTATGCATCTTTCATTTAGGTCAAAAAAGTGAAAAGTTGGATCAAGAAGATAAATGCATCTTGTTAACTTTTTTTTACCCAACACCTAGAAAAATCTATTTGTTGTCAATAGTTGTAGTGGTGCGAATTTGAAAATGGGCAATCTTGTTGCTACTCCCCTTTCAAAGGAAATGAGAATAAATTCATGAATGAAGACTTGAAAGATGCCTTGCATATACGGGAAAAGTCCAAAGAAAAAGGAGGGACTAAAGGGGATAAGAAAAAGGATAGATTTGAGTCTAAATGACATTCTAAAACCCCATGGAAGAGTAAAGTGTTATAATTATGAAAAAAGAGGACATGTGAAGAAGGGATATAGAAACAAATAAAAAAGTTCATATGTTCTTACAAAAAAAATCTCTAATGATAGTGACAATGATGCTTTGTTTATTTTTTCTAACACTATATAAGTGATGATAATTGACTTATTGATTCAAGTTTCCTATCATATGACTCCTCACAATGAGTGGTTTTCTTGGAGATAATAGTACTAAGAAGATTGTTTGTAAGGGAAAGGTACAGTTATGTTTCAATAATGAAAGGGTTAAAACCTTTAATAATGTTTTGCATATTCTAGTTCTTATGAGAAATTTACTTTATATATTCATTAAATAATTTTGGAGTCCATGTGACATTTGGTAAGTCTAATTGGAGGTTGGTAAGAGAGAATTTGGTGATTGCTAAAGGATTTCATATTGGGACTCTATTTAAGCTTAATGCCTCCACTTTTTATAATTTTGTCAATACAACTAAAACTAAAAATGTATGTACATTGTGACACCAACATTTGGGTTGCATAAATAAAAATATCTTAAGACTATTGTTAATAAAATGTTGGTTGATAGTTTTTCTAACTATTTTATTAGTAAAAATATTTTTTGTGAGAATTATGTATTTGGAAAATAGAATAGATCTTTATTTCTTTTTGAAAGCGATAGAGATAAGACATTATTAGAAATTAGTCATTTAGGTGTGGTTGGTCTGATGGATGTTGGTTCTATGAAAAATCTTGTTGTTACATTACATTTATTGATGGTTTCTTTAGATAAACCTAGATTTTTTATCCATTCTAAATCTAAATTTTTCATTGAATTGTTTTAGTTGAAAATCAAAAATATTATAAGATAACGGTGTTGAGATTTGAAAATGGTGGAGAATATTATTTTAGGTAATTTGATGAATTTTGTAAGCATGCAAGCATTGTTTAACTTCCATGCCTTAATGGAAAGAGCTAGGAGTATGATAAGTGGTACACAGCTAGATCAATGCTTTTTGATAGAGTTGTTAAGTACTACTTGTTATTTATTTAATCAATATCCTTGTTCAACTTGTTGATAAAACTCTTTATGAAATTCAAGTAGTTAAAAATCCTTTAGTTTCACCTTTAAAATTATTTGATTGTGAGGCTCATGTTCATGTGCCTCGAGAAAAGAAATTTAAACTAGATCTAAAAGCTTCAAAATGCATCTTCATTGGTTACAATGAGAATGTTAAAGGTTATAAGCTTTTGAATCCTCTAATTTATTCAAGTGAAGAACAACCAAAGAAAAAAGAAAGAACAAAAACAATGCACTTCAAAACAAAAATAGAAAAACAAGAACATCTACATGTGGAAGAAAAATTAGATGGATCAAAGGATGAAAAATAAGAAGAGGGTTCAAATGATGATGTCTAGGTTGTGCACACGAGGAACAAGTGGAGCCTACTAATCCTACCTTATGAAGGTTCGCAAGACAATGGAACCTAGTTGACAAGTATAGCCCACTAGATTTTGATTATGTATTTGATTTGTTGAGTACTAACAATAAACCTAGATCTTCCAAGGAGTCTCTCTCTTCAAAGGATAGTAGTCTTGGATGTAGGTCATGTAGGAGGAGATGATGGCATTGGATAGTTGTGTTATCTAGGATCTTGTCAATTTGCATGTAGAAAGAAAGCTCGTTAGTTGGAAGTGGGTGTATAAAAGAAATATAGTACAGATAGTCAGTTAGAGAAACACAAGGCCACATTGGTTGCCAATAGATACTCCTAAAAAGAGGGGGTTGATTTTGGTTAAAAAATTTCACATGTTGCTAAGTTATCTTTAATTACATTCCTTTTATCCATTGCTACAACTTGTGATTTTGAGATTGAGTAAATGGATGTTAAAATGATTTTCTAGCATGGGGATATAGAGGAGGAGATTTATATATTAACAACCTAACATTTTTATTGTGAAATGGAATGAACATTTAGTTTGTAGGTTGAAATAGTCATTGCATAGTCAAAATTAGTCATCCAAAATGTGGTACCAAAAGTTTGATGTCCTTGTATTGAGTTTGAGTCTTGTTAGGATTGAAGAAGATTATTATGTTTATGTTAGAATTATTGATGATCAAATTTTCATCAGTGTCTTGTATGTGGATGATATAATGTTTATTGGTAATATCAAGGTGATGATTAGAGAGCTCAAAAGTCAACTTTTTGGTAAATTTGGCATGAAGGAATTGGGGGTTGCAAAATATATTATTAGGATGGAGATTAATAGGATTGGATCCATGTAAATCTTTGGTTGAGTTAAAGTAAGTATTTGGAGACGGTTTTGTGATGGTTTAGTATGCATGATTGTAAGCTAGTGAGTATTCCATTTTTGGTTGGTACTAAGCTTACTTTAGACATGTGTCCTAAATATAATGATTATTTTGATAGACATGTCTTATGCTAAAAATTTTGGTAGTTTGATGTATGCAATTGTTTGCATTAGACAAAATATTTTCTAAGAAGTGTAAGTTTTGAGAAAGTTTATGTATAACCCTAGGAGAGAGAATAGGACTTTTGTTAAGAGTGTATTTAGATATTTGTGTGGAACTTTTTATTTTTGTTTGTGTTATCATGGTCCTAATGATGGTTCATCCCACAATAATGGGTCTCAAACTTGGGACATCCTAATTTTTTCTTGAAAACACATTTTTTAGAAAAACTAATGATTTAAGCCTTGATGGATTCCATCTGAAGGTTTTTAATTGAAGAGTGTTACATAAGACCTCTTTATATCAAACCCCCTTGGATATAACATCTCTAGTTTTAAATCATGCCCACAATGGAGTCTCCTTTGCACCTATCAAAATGTTGGCAAAAAAACACTTTTTTATATTTTGAGGGATTAAACAAAGTCATTTATAAATTATGTTTTGCAGTGTGTAGCTCTTATTATAAGCTTTCCAAAAATTATTATTTTTGTTGTGCCAAAGTTACCCCCGCGACCCAACCTAGCACCCAACTAGCCTTGCCTTGGTCTTACTTTTTGCCAAGTTGGGGTCCAGGAGAGGTGAGATGAGGCGAGACTAATCATCTGGGGATGCACACAATCACCCGCAAACCACGTGGATTGGTTAAACCTAGGCCTCGAAGTCGAACCTGGAACCAATGGGGAGCAAACCCATGGCCCAAGCCAACTCCACTACCCGTGCGGGATTAAATATTTTTAATTTTATATTATATTTATATTTTATTTCTTGTGAATGCTCTTTTTTCACTGAGCATCAAGGTATTTAGTTCACAAACGCGGAAAAATAAAAAAAATAGAGAAAAAATTAAAAATATGTGTGCACTAGGTATTGATGTTCTTGTTTCAGCAAAAAATAAATAAAAATAAATTTCAATAGATACAAAACAAGTTATGTGTGATGACATACACATATGTCCAAATTATAATTACTTTGATTTCAAAAATTAATTAAAAAACTATCCAACAAAAAATTATGAAAAAATATCCATGCACTAGATATTGATGTTAAAAATCTATATTTTAAAAATTATAATTTTATTTTTTCAATAAAAAAGTTGTGTGGCAAAATAAACATCGCTTTTTAAAAAAATTGTTTACTATAAAAATAATTCATTAAAGGTTACAGAAAAAATTCACAATTTATTTATATATATATATACACACACACAAATCTTCACAAGTCACTAGTACACATCATCTCCAAATTATTAATGGTTTAATTGCTATAAGTTTCATAAACTAAAATTTTGTAAAAAAATATTGATATAAATGTCCTAATTTGGACAAAAAGTGGGACACAGTATTATGGACTAATCCTGATGTGGATAAGTCATTAGACATAAGGGATTTGTTGATGTATATTATGGAAGTAACTTGTATAATCGAAGGTCCACTATTAACCTTTTTTTTTGTTTGAAGATGCAATGAGTCGGATGAGTAAAATGCAACCCATGGTTGTGTTTTCCACCATAGAATCAAACAATATGGCTACTCGCATGCCTTTAAGGAGGTACTTTGATTAGGGAAACTTAGTACAAGTATTATTTTTGATAACAAGATTGTTAGAATCTAATGTGACAATTAGAGTGCTATTTATTTGGCCAAAAATCTTATGTATCATGTCTGTATTGAGCATGTTAATATGGTTGAGAATGGTAAGGTCTTGTTAGAGAAGGTTGATACTATAGATAATGTTATAAATTTGTTTATGAATTCTATGACCACAGATAAGTCTCTTGGTTTACAAAAGCCATGGGCCTACAGATCTATTTTCAATGTATAATGTCAAGTGATAGAATATTAGGATTAAGATGTCATTTACCTTGCAATCCTATGTATTACTCATGTATCTCTAACACTCTTTAAAAGTTTCCTTGGACACCTAGAGTGAAATTAGAAATTATTTTATAATTTAGATTCTCTCATAATCTTGATATTAATATGTATATGTATTCATGAAGGAGGTGGAGTTCGTAGTGACAATTACAAAGCTATATATTTAATAAATCTCTCAACTTGGACATGAGAATTGGATCATCTTAAATGTTGTTGATGGGTCCTATATGAGTTGGGTGATGGTTTTAGACACATGCCTTGAAATATGAGACATTATTAAGGAGTTACAAGTCAAAAATATTATATATTACTAATATGAAGATTGTTTTTGTTATTCATGGCTCATTGGGAGTTACATTTACTTTTCTTGGAATAGCTTCTTCATTTTGGACATGATATTTTTTACATTTTACCTGGTTTGATGGTACATAATTATTTTGAGAAATTATTTGTTGTGTTTATCTATAAATTAAAGACATAAGATAGTAGTTTTATGAGATTGCTTACAAGTAGGCAAGTGATGCCAAAGTGTTATTAGAGATTAGAGTGTTAGTGTGTAGATGTATCTCCTTTGAAAATGAATACATATTTGTCCTTTTTCTGTGTGGAGGTTTTTTTTAAAAGGTGTTTCCACGTAAATTCTATGTTATCTATGGTTTGTTGATTTTACAAGCAAATAATTTTAATCATATGGTAATCCTTTTTAAATAAAAAAATTTGCATATTTGCATACACTTTCAAAAGATTTTATTGCTATAGTTTCACCCTCTAAATTAATATCATTGATGGTTTCTCTTTCTCATGCATCAAGATAATTTGGAAACTTGCTTTATATTAGGGTGATTATACTACATATGTGACTTTTATGCTATTGTATTGGGTGATCCACACATGGTTCTAGGTATGCAATAGATGCATTCTCTTGGGGAAATTTCTAATAATTATCAATCTATGGGGCTAAAGTTCAAATCATAGGAGAGAGACAAGGTACTTAAATGGCATACATGAAGACTTGCCACAAGTAGTTATAGTCAAGAGGATGGAGGGGATCTTCTTGAAGGGACATGACCTTTAGATGAGCACTGCACTTATCATATTGACATTCAAAATGTCTTGAACAAGTATAACGTTGTGTTTGGTGATATACCTATAGTTTTTTCCACCATATAGGGGATTCCAACACAACATAGAGTTGAATTCCAAATCTAAGCCCATCATGACCACCCTATCACCATCCTTTGAAATATAAAGAATAAATAGAGATGTTTGTAAAAGCTTTTGAAGATGAGTCACATCAAACGTAGCTCTAATCCATTTATTTCATTAGTAGTGCTTGTAAAGGAGGATGTACATATATCATCAAGCTATAAAGAAATCAAGAATAGGCAACCCATTCCTAGAACAATGAGCTTATCGATAATTACATGGAGCCATCTACTTTCTGAAATTTAACCTGAGGTCTAACTATCAACAAATCCATGTGTGAGCAGGGAATGCACAAGACAACCTTCAAGTTTCATTATGAACACTATGAGTTGGTAAGGAGGACGAGCACAAGATAGCCTTCAAGTGTTATTGTGGACGCTATGAGCTCATGGTCATGTCATTCATGCTAATGAATGCACCAACCATTTTTTAATCAACCATGAACTAGGTATTTACTACGTGTTTAAGTAAATTTATCTTAATATTCTTGGATGGCATCTTAATCTGGATAATACATTTTTAGGAGGACCATTTGAAACACTTGAATACAATCCTAATGCAACAAGAAGTCTTTTTTGCAAAAGGTCCAACATTGAATTTAGAGTTGCAAAGATCCTATATTTAGAGGATGACATTAGTGCTCAATGTGTGCAAGTGGATAAACAAAAAAATCCATGCTATTCAAGATTGGGCAACCCATACTACATTGACCAATTTGAGAAGCTTCTTAGTCCTATGCAATTACTATATGAGATTAATTAGGTGATTTTCACAAGTAGCAACAACCTTGGCTAAAATGACGAAGGAAAAACCTTCATATAAAGCAAGGCAACTCAAAATTGAGAGGCTCAAGCATGTGATGTGCTCATGCCTTATACTTGTTCTCAATTTCTTACTACCATTTTTTGTGAGTGATGATTTAGGTGAGCAAATTGTAGTTATGTTGATGCAAAAGAGCCCATTACATTGGAGAGCCAAAAATTGAAAGCTTCAAAGAGGATATTTTTTTATTTATAACAAGGAAATGTTTGTCATTACACACGTTGTTACTAATTTGCGGCAATACTTAGTTTCTGGTAAAGTTATAGTAAGAACATGTTGCAACTTGAAAATTCTTCCTTAAAATGTGATTTAAATGATTGATTAGCAAAAATAGATAAATAAGATTTCAAGCATATGATTTTCACATTGAATACATAGCTTATGATGTTCGCATTGAATACATTAAGGATAAGCAAAATGTGGCCGTTGATCTTGTTTCCCACATGCCTACTTTCTCTATCATTTCTCATGATTGAATATGCCAAGAATGTCTTTGCTACTAGTGTATTGATGGGAGTTTGAAGGGGGACAAGACTATATAAGAATATAATACTTCATGTCCTTAGTCTAAAATGAAGGAGAATGCACCCATAACTAGCCATCTAAGCTTCTACAAAATTTATAGACAACCAGGAGTTTTCCTAGAAAAGTCTCAATAAGGATGTTCTTAGACATGTTAGAGAGCAATATTTACCAACAAAATTAAACAAAGCACACAAAATAGAAAAGTAAACCATGAATTTATCACAAGCTATCTATAGTGAATAGCAAGGGCTATATTTTTGTTATAATAGATCAATTAACTAAGTAGGTCCATTTCTTTTCCATTTGTATTGAATTCAAAGCACCACATATGGTTGAGCTATTTTTTAGATAGATATTTCAACAAGGATTACCCAAGTCCATTGTTAGCCCATTGTTAGTGGTAGATACAACAAAATCATTGGCTTCTTTTAACAAGTAATTTTGTTTGACTGGCATCTAAAAGTATCAACAATCTCCCTAAATGGATGGACAAATAGAGATGTGTAGGTCAAAGGGTACTTAAAGAACTATCACAATCTAGCAAACATTATAGGTTAAGTGGTTGCACCTTGAAGAACATTGTTGTAATACCACTTAACATGTATCCATTGGCATGACACCATTTATGACAATATATAGATACCAAACACCTATCTTAAATCCTCAAAAAAGTTATGCCAATCAACATTGTGCTTAGAGATCACTTAAGATTAGAAATATGGTTTGAAATGAAGTAAAGATGAAAATACAAAATATTGATGAGATTTACTAAGGTAATCTATAAGTTGGAGCTACCTACAATCAATCCAATTTACAATGTTTTCATTTGTCTTACCTTTAAAAGCACTTGGATAGCATGTTATGTCATCAATCAATTTGTGGTACTATATAATCTAAGCACCTATCTTTCCTAATTTAGTGTTCATAAACAACCATGTACCAATAATTGGCAACTTTGTAGAGCATAATAGACATTTTAAGGTTACTAAAAACCATTTTAAACCTCAAAAATTATGCAAACCAATCTTGCACTAAGAGATCACTTAAGATTAGAAATATGATTTGAAATGAATTGGGAGTGAAAAGCTCAAAATTCACTTCTATGGACCATACAAAGTACCAACAAGAGTTGTTAAGGTGGCCTATGAGTTGGAATTACTACAAACAATCAATATTTTATATCTTAGCTTAACAAGATACTTAGACAACATATAATGTCGTCAATCTATCTATCATCCCCTACTGATGAAAGGAAACTTGTATTACCCTAATATTGTTATTGGCACAAAAGAGAAAAGATTAAAGAACAAATTCTCGATCCCTTGGACTAGCCTACCCACAAAAATACAACTCAAGAGTAACCATAATTGCTTGATTGGAGGTATTGCTTTATATGTGGGCAAACAATTTGAGTCCTTCCCTTTCACTAAGACGTGTCCAAACACCCATTTCTATATTTGTCAATGGTAAGATACTTGATTGGAGGTATTGCTTTATATGTGGGCAAACAATTTGAGTCCTTCCCTTTCACTAAGACATGTCCAAACACCCATTTCTATATTTGTCAATGGTAAGAGGTATCTGTTAGAAAAACATAAGATGGTGGAATTTAGTTTCACTCATCTCTTGAAATTTTATGACTTATACTCTTTTCTATATTTTAAGAGTATTTCCTAATTTTAGTTAGATATAAACCATCACCGTTACTCTCTAGAAACTATAACTAAACTAACAATTTCACTATTAAATTTTTCTACAACTTAAAAAGATAAAACATCCACAAGCTTGTTTCTATATTTCTCAATGAGAAAAAGGTGATTGCTAGAAAATATATATATATATTTCACAAAATATAATTGAAATTTTATGAATTTTAATTATTTTTTATATTTTAAGAGCATTTCTTATTTCAATTGAAAACAAAACCTTCATAACTAATCTGAATAAACTAAAACCAACGACATTCACTATTAAATTTATTCATAACTATAAACATAAATAAATATCCATCCATTCTTAATGCCTAAGATGGTACTTATTACTTTGTTCATGCCTTATAACCCTTAACTTCTCCAAATAAAGGGCTTTTCAAGGGCTACCAAGGGTTGGAGAACCTCAACTATTTAAATAAATAACAACATTAAAAATATATAAATAACAACTTAAATATAAGTAACAACAATTAAAAATAATATTAATGTTGACCCATCCATGCTGAAGCCCAAGATAATATTATACGTAAGGCAGCAAACTTTAGTTAAATAGGTAGCAATCCTTAATGCAGCGATAATGTTTTACAAGGCACAAATTAATGTAATAAGCAAAGGGCAGCAATAGTAATAAGCATTGATAAAACAACGATTTGCAAAGGGAGTGATTATGTTTTAATAAACAAGCAACTATGACGTATTAATAGGCAACATAACATGGCAGCAATTATATTAATCAAATTAGTTATTTATAAATTGCAGCATTAATGATGAACAAGCAATGCATGATGAGACAGCGATCCATTATCAAAATGGTAACTAGTTTAAACAAAAGGGTAGGAGGTGTCTACCCCAAAAGGATGCACCCTTTAATGAATATAGGGGAATATATATAAAGGAGCTTGAGGGGCAGCAGGAATAGGAACACATTGGAGCAGACTAATATAAGAATGGGAAACAGATTTTAAAAGGCAGATTCAAAAATTACAAGTGTCTATTGGATTTATTTTTTATTTTTTTCAAAAATATATTAGGAGTAAGTTAATATATGAGAGTAAGTTAATATAATTTATATATACATAAATATATAAGTTCAGGGAATGTGATTATTAAATCAAAATCAATTAAAATGAATATATATTACATATATAAAATATGTATTATATAGATAACATTATACAATAAGATGCTTGCAGCAATTATTGAACTTTTATAAAGTAATTATGGATACAATAAGATGCTTGCAGCAATTATTGAACTTTATAAAGTAATTATGGTTCTTGAATATGAATATGGAAAGTAATTATGGTTCTTCAATATGAATATGGATAATAGATTCTTATTCATCTAAATATATATCTTCTTCAGATTGATTGGTAAAAGAAAAATAAAAACCAATGGAACAAAAGAGGAATCAGTCAGGTACATCAAAGCAGATTGATGTTAACAGATACATATTTATATACTGACGTGTGTTTTCTGCAAATCATTATTTACCTATTTATGCATAGTGAAGTGTATTTTCTGCAAATCCCTATTTATGCATAGTGCTCCCACAAGGGCATGGGGTTTAGTGGTAGAGACCAAATGGGGGCACGGGGTTTAGTGGTAGAGACCAAAAGAGCCCACTTGCAACCTCCGCCCAAGTTCACAAAAAAGAAGGGCCTAGGGTGAAGTGGTAGGAGCCCAAACAGCCCACTTACGACCTCCGCCCAATTCTACAAGGTGTCAAAGTGTCTTAGGGGGTTGGGACACTGATGGGGAAAATAGATACACGTCACAAGAGGGAGAACTGTCGTATACACCCTCTTAGGCTTGGTATATGACTTTGGACAGACCCATCATGTCCCTTTCCCCAAAATTCTAATATACTTGCATTGTTGATAATCAATGGATATCATGTAATTGTCTAACTCTCATAAGCATATATATATAATTGCATATATTGTTCATAAGGTGTTCGCAACAATTGCAGTATTGAAAAGATATTTTAAATTGGTAAGACAAATTCTAACCCCAGTTGTTGCAATTGATGTTCAATAGACAAATTCTATTAGCAAATCAGGATAAGGACATTGCAGATTTATATATACTAATCTAGCCAATATTGTAACACTCCTATACACAGTTGAATACAAAAAGTTCTCAAAATTAACTCCAAAAGATTTAATAGTTCTTGAAAAGTAGAGGACATATAGTGTACACAATTATGAATTGTATCTACAATTTTATCTCCACTGTCAATATAGAGTGCATACATAATTGAGACAATATTATAACTTGAAAACCAGATTTTAAAGAGAGTTAATTTACACCCAATGGACAGAGATTGTCACCATACAAAATTGATTCTTTGCCTTCAAGACAACTGCATTGTTCACAGCCTTGATTCAGAAAAAATTTGTACATATCCCATCTTTTGAGATTAGCCTGCTAGCAGATTCACCTGTAACAAATACATATAAACCAAATGATCAGAAGAAGTCACAATATCAAGGAAAGTCCAAGACCAGAGAAGCAATTAATTCCTATATAAACAAATGCGAAAATCTTTAGACGTTAAGATACCTGGAACAATTTAAATGCAACTATGAGAAACCTTTAAAACAGCGTCCACTCGTAGCAGAGTGGTAAAGGTACCGTTGGCCCTTATTTGTCAAATGCCGCACCACCCATTTCTGCACCTCAAGCTCCAAATATGATGTCTGCAAAACAATATCTTGATTGTACCACCAAATCAGGTCTGATTAAAAGATTCATTGTTGACGTTCATTCCTGCCATGTGTGCATGTCAGACGCTGCTTGACACAGAAAAGCAATCTCCTCGTACTGAACTGATATTTCTCCAGAACTGTCGAAAACAATCAGTAAGCAAGACCTGCTGAGCATTTTCCATGTTCAAAGAGAATGTGTTACAAAGCAATAAATTCTTTATAGCTGGGACACATCAAAACACAGGCAATAGTAGACTACTATGGTTCTTGATTTCAAAAATCTATTTCAATGAGCGTTGCTACATGGTAGGGTTTACAATGCATGCAATTCTTTCAATCCGTAACATATAAATAACTCGAGAAAACGCCAACTAAACTCGTAAGTACAATGGTTGAGGACATGAATGATATAACCGCACTGAAAACAATGAGAAAAGTAGCAAGATTCAAATTAAATTCCACGACATGGCCAAAGTATATATCTTGCCATCAATCTAATTTATGTTGCATTGCACACCAGGAAGATACTCTTTTCAGCAGCAAATTAGACATGAGTGGTTCCAATATATGCTGATTACCTGAACAGCTTACAGATTTACCCCAACTGCATTCTCTTGCGATCTCGTATGTTGCAGTGAGTAACGCCTGTGGCTTTTCTGCTCATTCAATCGAAACATCAAAACAACTAATTTATTCATATATAGAGCATTGATTTACAATTGAAGAATTCAAGTTTTTAAAACAATCATATTAAAAACTCTGCTCAAGCTTAGTGTTCTACGTGACCTGGTTGGAGTCTCCGTACAAAACTAATTTGAGCTTTCGTAGAATCGGAATATCTCACTGACAAAACGCTCATAGTAAAATGACAAAATAGTAAATACCTATCCAGAACTGACGCGTGAACAAGCTAATCCGCCAACTAGTTTTACAGAATATTTTTCTTTTCGCTGTTTCCGTAAACAAGAATAGCTATTTATCAGCAATTAACAAAATAGATGGCTTTCCGTTAACAAGCCACTAATATTAGATTTTAACAAATTAACTAAAATTGCATTAATACAAATATAACAAAAAATTATACTTTGTAAGTTTACCTTCATCTTTGCATTAATAGCTATTTATCAGCAATTAACAAAATAGATGGCTTTCCGTTAACAAGCCACTAATATTAGATTTTAACAAATTAACTAAAATTGCATTAATACAAATATAACAAAAAATGATACTTTGTAAGTTTACCTTCATCTTACACAATAAGATCGTTAAGAAGCTCTTTCATATTGGTATTGCAGATGAATAGTCAAATACTTTTTCCTCAAATTTCGTCACGTTCAGCACACCTTAAGTTCTGTCTCAGAGCTGTATCTGGATGAAAGCACCAAAATCTATCATCATCAACAGCTCCATTTCTGCCCTCTCATCCTCTCTCCATTTAGCTGCACATCTACGGTTTCTGCAATAGTCCTGAACGTACAGAAACCAATATTCACGAGCGACGCATTGAGCTCTGCCACACTTCTTTCCATGTCTACTCAATGCTATTTTTTGGTTTGTAGTCCCAGAGCTGTAAAACTAATAAACGTAGAAGCATTCTTCTATAACAGAAACAGATGTTTAAACTTAAGGCTTTGGCTATAAAACAATATATATAGCTAGGGCTCCAAAGCTACACACATCGGAACATAAACTTGTATGTCCTAACAACAGCGGCAAGCAACCCCAATATTCTATCCTCCACTGTTACATGATAAAGATGATTATGCTGCTACAGCGTGCAAACCTAAAAGGCTTACAATCGGTTCCTAAACATTAAATTATCTTGGCCTGCAACTATGTCATTAGCATCGGATGTTCGAGGCTTTCGAGCTGTGGCTATAAAAATAAGCGAGCCTTGAAGGTTCTGAACATCCGAAAGTAGAATAGCTCTTTCTATCACATCTAAGAAAAGGTACCCCACTGTTGCAGCATATTCTGTTTTATAAGAAAGAACAAAGATATCATGACCTCCAGCATTCATAACTAATAAAGCCTTGAAAAGTCCAATTGTAGTTGTCATCAATACTTCAAGTTAAACCGGCCTCTCGTATGTGATAGCATAATCAGATCTTTAAAGCTTTCGAGAGAAGACAGTAAAATAGCATTCAGCAGGCAGTAGATTCATTACATACATGCAAGAGCATGGAAGCTGTGCAATCAAGCATGTAGCTTAGAATTACATGAAGAACTCGAGAGGGCAGAAATGGAGCAGTTGATGTTGGTAGAGTTGAGATATATGCTGCTTATAAGTTTTTCGGGGCTGCAGTCTCACCTCCATCACCGTAAGTTGCTATTCAGATTTCCATTGTGATTCCAAACCGAAGAACGCCGTTTTTCTGCTTTTCAATGTCATTTTTGTCAAAACTAACCTACACATCATTGTGTGTTCGAAATAAAACGATGCACCATGGAATTGCTTGAAAAGGACAGCTCATTAAATCTTCATATAAAGCAAAGGCATCTTCAACTACAGAGCTATAATGACCTTGAGTTAGAGACAAAGGCGTTACAAAACAATATTTGACGTCAATTCAGAACACCCCCATCATCTGAAAAGCATGTCCAGCTCTTTGAAATAAAACGAACTAAGATAAGCTTTACCCCACCTCTTCACATGGTCATAATTTGATATCTTCATTGTATTCGTCTGTGTATCACATGCCGTTTCAATTAATATTTATCCCCTCTTTGAAATTACGTGAATCAAGATTAGCTTAACTCCCTTTACACATATTATCTAGTGTACTCATCGTCTTCATGTAATGTACATCAAATTTTGTTAGATTAATATAGTCTTCCTGTAATGTGTAGTGAATGATGTTAGAATGTGTCATTCAATAATTATATGCTAGTAAGCAGTTATCTAAGTTTACGCCTACTATTTTGGTATTTATTTTTGGAGTAAACTGAGTTGTAACATAAGCCAACATTCAAGTTTTTCCATTGAAAATAATCATTCAACCAAGGACACCGTATTTAGATTGAAAGATACCATCCATCCATCCTAAGATCGTCCACAAATTTAATCTACCAAAAATTAGATAATGTTGATGATTTGGTACGCATTTTAATGTGAACAGAAGTGCAGTATAAGTAAACATTCAAGTCAGCATTTTTCCATTAACAGAATCATTCGACCAAAGACATCGTACGTAGATTGAAAGATATTCAACCAAAGACACCGTATTTAGATTGAAAGATATGGTCTATCCATCCTAAGATTGTCTACGTGATATTCGATCCTAATTTTCCCACCAAACTGTACCAGACCTATGTTTTCCCAAAGCTTTCCAACCAAAATTGTACCAACTACCAGACCTATGTTTCCCCCAGAAAAGTAAAATGACAAATTCTTCCGTATCTTTTCAGGAAGAAAGGTCTCAAAAAGGACTTGAAAGCAATTCATTACTTGAAAGCCTTTTAACAGACGAACAGACCTCATAAATTTATAATGCAAGCAGGCTTAATGCATCAACTCAAAGAAAACAGTTAATACTGTAGTCATTATACTCTTCTATTAGTATGACTGATTACTACCTTGAAGACCCAAATGTGCCAAACAAAATTCACAAACAATAAACGTCCATCACACACCCCAAATTCACCAACATTAGATGGACGGTAACTTGCTCAGGTTTTATAATCTAGACCAGCTTCAACTCAAAAATATTTGTAAATGGGGTCAATCAGATAACACACCTGATCTATCAATGGACATGACCGTCTGTAATCCTTGTGAAGCATCTGCGAGTTTTCCAGCCTACATATACTCCTCATTATTGTAAGAAAGAGAGAGATTTAATCAGTAATGACTACACCAGACCAAATAGATAATTCGTTTCCCTTCAGAATAAAGAAAAAGGAAATTTGTTCAAAGCAATAACAATTCTGTCTTTAAAGTACACCATTCTTGACCCAAAAGAAACTAATCTCACAATATATCGTATGTTCAATCTCACTATGTAATGAACAGATATAAAGATAATTCCACCATACGACTTATCCGTAATAAATACCCAGTCAGAGTTGCATAGTAAAGATAACCAAAAAACCCTCACAGTCACGGTTGCACAGATATATATAAAGATATATAATAAATACTCAGTGACAGTTGCCCAGTAAAGATAACCAAACACCCACCAACAACGATAAAGTCAATTATAAAGAAAAAACATAAAGATACCGACACATCTTGAATCATTTGCAACAACTACTCGACACAGTTGCATGGTAAAAAATTAAAACAACTAAAACACCCACCGGCAAAGGCAAAAGCCCCTGCCAAAACCAATAAAGCTTTTACTATTTTATTACTTTGTGGACCACCAAGGTGAGCGCACCCAACAAGGTAAGATCCTTATGGATATAAGCTAACATGACTTGGAACAGTTCAAATGCAAATGGCAGAATGAGACCAATATAAACGGTCAGATACAAGCTGGTAACTTAAGTCTCTATCAATCATCAGTACTGCTTTTGCTGATACTGCATTCACAACTCACTACTGCACTTCAAACTCCATACACAATTAGCCAGTTGCAGAAAGACTTAAAAACAATGGTCTGGTACAGGCTGGTAGCATAAACCAGCTTTAACAATCAGAACTGCCTTTGGTAATGTTTTGATATCAGTTTATGATTAAACCATCAAATCCAAGCCAAACAAAACACTTATCGAACCAGTATTTGATCTCAATCATCCCCATAAGTCAGTCGACAGAGCAACCAGTTCCGTTGGATCCTGAAAACCAATTACCTGGCCCAAGTGCCGCAAACTGTTTCTTCCAAATAGTTGTAATCGACTCAAAGAGTGCTCCCATGCATGAGATATCAGTCACACTGTTTTCTTCCTTTGTATTAGAAGAGTTAATAACAGCATTGGATTCTTCCACTGTATTATTCATCAAAAAGTAATCTATGTCCAGAACTCGCTCAAGTGACTATACTAGGTACAGTATTCGTACAAGAACCATCACTTCATGCATAAGTCATGGTGTAATAAAATCCTCCACTCATACATGTTACAACTGGCATGCATAGGAAGAGGCCGACAAATTGACAACACTATAAAAATTTATTGCGAGTGTGAAGAGTAAATCCCATACCATTGCTACAACTGTTCAACAATTCAACACATATCCATGCATAAGAGTGCAAGAGAATTAGATTCAATGGCATTAGCTAAACAAACCTCTTTCAAGCATTCATTATACTTTATAGTGTTGGTAACATGACAACTTGAAGGAGATTTTGCTAGAATTGAATCAATAACATCGTGTTTATGAAGTTATATTAAAGATAACTAAAAGTCTAAAAGTATTGAGTTATGGTTGGATTATTTTTTATTTTTCCCTATTAGTCTTTTTTTCTTTGCTTTATTTTTTATTTTTTCCTATTAGTTTATTTTTCTTCACTTTAAGTTCACTAAGTTCTTTTTCCAAGAAGAAAAAAAAAATGATTAGGCCATCCAATATTTTGGATTTAAACGTGAGCTGGTTAGTTTTTCGTGCATGTAATGTCTTTCAAGGTTTACTAATTTTGACAATAAGTAATTCAAATTTACAAACTTATCACTTTTTCTTTGCATTTAGCCTGTTTTCATAATATTACGTATCGTGAAGATAATATTTTGTAGCTAAGGATATATACTAGTTACATTGTTAAATTCTTTATACACTAGTTCAAATATCTTATAGCTCGTATGTCTTAAATAAATATACCAGTTGAAAACCAGAGAAACGTCTCGGGATCGACATCTCCAGCCATTAACAGACATCTTTGTTTAAGACATCAGAGCTAATTTTAATAGGGGAAAAAATATAGCCAATAGCTTCTTCAGATATCTAATCGTATTACCAGATTCATCTTAAAACAAATTTTAATAATTGGAAAGAACCCACCTGCTTCATTAATGACATGGTTAAAATTGTTGTGAAGCTCCAATTGGAATGATGAGATTATGGCAATGCCTTAGCTCAGATAACAAAGCCAGTCCATCTCCTTTCATAGCAATGGTAGGAGGATTGTATCTCCCCAAGACACGTATGTGCTGTGCATAAGTTAATCTTTGCCTTCGAAGATAACCGCATTTTTTCTCTATCCATTATCCAAAATGTGCTCAATCCCACAATATATCTTCAAGTGCATATTCACTATGTAATGAATAGATACAAAGATCGCCACCACGATATATCTGTAACAAGCAAGCATCACAATCACAGAGTCAAAGAACAAACAAGAACACACACACACACAGGCAGGAGTAAAGCCCCCTGCCAAAACCACAAACGGAAAGTATTTTATTACTTTGTGGACCGACCCCGTGAGCGCACCCAACGAGGTAAGATCCTTTCTAGCTACATGCCTGAATAAATGCAAATATACAACATCCCTCGAAACAATAGAGCCTGGGACAAGCTAGAAACATTGATAGCTCTGTCCGAGTAATAAAGTTTCTTACAAAACAGAACAACAGAATTCATCTGGCCTAGTGCCAAATGCATTCAAGTTGCATCAAGAATACCAGGGTCTAGTGAATCATATTTGTAATTCATAAGACAAAAGTAAATTCCTCATTTTCTAAGATCTTCATCAGCTGATGCACATAGCACCATTAATACTTGTTCACAAAGTTGATTACAACATGCTAACATTTTCCTCTCAAGCAGAGCTACTCCTCCCTCCTCAAAGAGCTTTCTCTTTCTCATTTGTCCATGCCTTACCTGTAAACCACAAAAAGAGCATAGAGAATTACTATAGTTTACCATTTGACTGCATAAATACAATCACATTCAGATATGTTTTGCTATACAAAAACTTCTACCAAAAAATTTAACAGCACGCACCCACTTAACATTGTCAAAATAGAATGCAGCCACGAACAAGTCCACATGCCACCAGCACAATTCAATTAAATATCTTGAGCACTATCACGAATTCCACAGAACTACCATTGAAATTTGTCGTAAGGACGAGCCAACATGATAAAAAATGGGCTTTCATGACAGGGCCTCCATCGAGATCAAATCACGGGAACCTTCTCGCATACTCCAATGGTGAAGGCCATTTATGTTAAGATTAGACGGGGGATTCACCAAATTAACAAACCCGCTTTCAAGATAAACCCTAGAGTAAAAACTACCATACAATTGGAGACAGGTAGTTCTCTTAAAGCTTTCAAAACCCATCTCAACAGCACATTCAACCCTTCACTGCAAATCTATTATACATAAACCAACAAAGGGAGAACTTTAAAGTTTTTAAGATAGGACGAGAGCTCTCAATGACAACAAATCCAAAAATTTTACAAGGTCCCGTGCATTTCTCTTCTACAATCCCATCAGAAGCATGTACCAAAAAACAAGCTAAACAAACATCCGATTTCAATCCATACGCATCACAACTCTACAAAGAGAAAAGGTGAGGTCGTAGCATCATCAAATGACAAAAGGCTTGAAACACTAATTAGAAAACCATATGACCTAGTGAAAAGAATCCTCACATGACACTTAATAGTAAATACAAATCATCAGGCATAAATTAAAAATATTGAAGTATCCTTCAAAAACCCTATAATGTTAGTGAAGCGAGATGAATTACTTGTTAAACCATTAAGAGGTACTAATAAAGTCATTAGAGATAAAATACTGTATGCCATAACTTGTTAAACCATTAAGAGGTACAAATAAAGTCATTAGAGATAAAATACTGTTTGCTATGGCAAACATTAATGACCCTAAAAGCAAAACGAAAATGCTTATCATAGGGCCTACACCCTAAATAAAAAACCTTAAGTATGAATAACGGATCATTAAGAAATATATAGTATTGCAGAAATACTGTGGACAATTTTAGGAGAGGACAAACGAATGCTTCAGCAGTGGTTGGAAAGGAGAGAATCACCTGTAAAAAATATATATGCTAGAAAATTGAAGTCATCAGACAATGTGAATTTGAGATCTAGGTGCAATTAAAATAATTAAAAACATCAGATATGGATACAAGGTCATCATATCAACCTTTAACAGACCTTAAAACCCTAGCCACGATACAACATAAAAAGCAAGTTAAAACCCCCCGATTAAAACTTTCCAATTAAAAAACAGAAAATCAAAGAAATAAGAAGTTACAAGACTTTTGGCACCTAATTAGAAAAGAAACATTTTCCATAAAAAACAAGAAGTTTAAATAACCTTATATTACCGATACCCAACACCCTGAATACAACAAAACCTCAATATATAATTGATACAAACAGCTATACGATATATAAATTACTGCTAATAAGCAAAAGTGCATCTAAACTCAACAAATACCCATAACTAAGCCTTAAAAATCTAAATGAAGCAAAAAATACTGATACCCAGAAAAATTACAACGAAAACAATGAACCCTCAGGCAATCAACAGTTAGATCTACAAATCTGAAAACAACGTGTACAAAGAACAGACACTCATACAAACAAACTTCCAAAACAAAACTGAAAGTGAAGCCAACAAACACTTCAGCTAAACACAACTACGAGATCAGATCGGCAAAAGGAATAACAACCACATGACAATAGCAAATTACAGATTAAGAGGCTGAGAAAATCACAGATCTATATCAGAAACCCTTAAAGAACAAAAATCAAGAGTAATCACACAAATTACCAGTCCTTCCAACTGAAGAAAACACGCAACCACCTCTCTAACGCACTTTAAAGCCCCTATTCGAAAATCATAAAATCCTAGGTATAGACCGTACAAATAAACCCTATCCACTACAAAAGGAAACCAAAAAATATTTCCTATACAGCTGAAAACCCATATTACAGTCACAAACTAGATATATCAAGTCTGGCAAGTTGTTGAAAACTTAAAAGAAGTCCTGAGACTATCTATCCTGTTAAGGGGGAACAAAATTGAAAGAAATTGAAATTAAAAATACACAACTGTTACAGACCTGGAAAGCCAAGGATCGAATCCTACCCCAATCCCGTCTAAGAATAAGATTCTAACCGCCATTTCCCCGAGAAAGCCCGTTGCCAATGACAAAGAATAGCACAGAATAGAACAAAGGGAAATATATAGAAGATGGATCGCGGAATTTTCGGTGTCGTGGCAATGGCAGAGCCTCGTGTGTCACGTCAACTTGTTTTCTAGACTATTCCGCTTACGATGGCATCGATAAGCTACCGTAGGAATAGCACAATTAAGTAGGATATAAGCTCTTTAGCGGTGCTTAACGATCCGATCGAATATAGGCGGTGTCGTGTGGTCAATGGTTAATTGGAAGATATTTATGGCGCATAGCACTGGGCGGAGGAAAAAGTTGGGGTGGAATTTGTTTTGTTTTCCGTGGTGGGACCCGCCAATAAGGTCAGATATGAAACCCATCCAATTGCACTTCTGTTTTAAAAAAAATCTTCAAATATATTAGGTCATATTAAAAGAGTACATGAGATTAGCACGTAATTTGGGGAGGAGAAGAAGGAAATATTTAGAGAATATGTCCCACACGAACAGTTCTTGGGGTTTTTAGGGTAAATTTTGCACCCTCAAAAAGTTTTAATATATTTAATGGTGAAATTAGTATATTTGGAGTAATTTTTTATTTAGTTTTTGGTTTTTATTGGTGGAGTTGATATAATTGTATGTTGACAAGTGGCATGTTTATGTGTTAAGTTTGATTTTAAATTTAGATTATTTTTTATTGTTTTATATTCATTTATACTTGTTTTCATATTTTGACTTAGTTTTGTATTTGTCTATAATTTTATAAATTTGTTATTTATATATTATTTATTAGTCTATATTCATAATTATCTTCATATTCATTCATTGCCCTGAAATTCACATTTTTTGTCTTAGCTCAATGTCAAATGTTTCGAGATTGACCTCAAACTTTAAAATTAGACATTCAAATTTCTAAACTCCTACCTAACATTTCCTACTAGTTGTTATGAGACTATTTGACACACATTTTTTACATGAATTATTGTTATGTCTTGTTATTCATTGTACAATAAATTCATATAGCACTACAAGGACAAATCATCAACATACACTTCAATTTTTGAACAAAAGAATCAAAATCATATACATAGCCTAGACCTTGATTGCTAAGGAATAATTGCCTAAGTCCCACCCATATTATCCTTCATGGTCATTAGTCGCATTCTCTTTTGTTAGCTTTGTCTTCTCCATGACAATCTCTAAGGTATTGAGTGCTACCATACATACAATTCCCACAATGTGATAGTTCAACCCTCTCACAAATAGTCATAAGTAACTTCTCATTCTCAATGAAACTTGCATATCACTTCAACTTGAAGAAATGGTTCTCATGCTAAGTCATCATCATCCAAGGTTGTTGGATCTCATGAAGCTCATTTATGCGATTGTACCTTGAGTGCTCAAAAAGATAACAAGCATAAAATCTCTCTTGGAAAGTCTTCCATGTGATAGTGGAGATATTCAAATTCTACTTATGCTCATGTTGATCCCACGAAGTAGAAGCATAACCATGAAGTTGTATAGTGGTAAATATAGTCTTCGTGTTGCTCTCATAAGATTGCATGATAAAGCACTAATCAATAGCCAATAACTAAGCATCTACCTCAAGTCCCTTAATGGAACATTCAAAAGTCGATGGATGAAGATGAAGGAAGTCCCTCATATGATCAATCGACGCACAAACGCCACCACCCACTTGCATAGCCTCTTGACGAGTCTTCTCCTACCTGAGTTGTTCCTCCACTCTAAATCAGTATGGAATCTTATAATGTTCCCTCTCTTAAAAGTGGCTCTCACTATTCCCTAAAGATGATTAAGAACTAATTACATGTGCTTCCTCTTGTCTATGGGGAACCTCACAAGTAGCTCTAATAACAATCCCACTATCTATTGCATACTAATTTTGTAATGTCCCACCCCAATTAGAACAAAGAACCCTTGCCAGTGATGAAAAAATTTCTATTTATTTCACTTAGATTAACAATGTAAACATGTTGTCAACGAATGATTAGTCACAATGCATGTACTTAGTTCCCATAACTGAAAGTGATTTGTTGCAAATTATGATTCTACAATATTTTATTATTACAACATTCTAAAAATTACATTAAATATTAAATATTTCATCCTAAGAACTACCATTCATTCATTATAGTTGAAGCATACACTTAGCTTGACTCAATACACATCTCATTTAATTTATAGCAGTCTTATTTCTAACCTGGCTAGCAAATAACAACAATGTCTCCAATAATTACCTCATATGGCAGTGATTCTCAACTTTTCATCCACGATTTGATTATGGTATGTGGCAACCTTTGAAAATGTAATACAGCCCAAATGAATTGGTCCTATAATCCCACAAAAGCTCTAAAAAAACCTGACTATCCACACTTGGGAATTTAGTGATTGAATTAGCTTGAAGGCTCATGCCTAGCACAAGGAAAGACAACTTGGAAACCAATGCAACTATCCTTGTATTAGCCTTGACTCCCTCATAACCCACATTCCATCCTAATAGAAATAGCTAGTCAATAATGGATGTAGGCGTCAAACTCTAAGGCTTTGGAAACTCACACCATTCCTCAAAGCGATTAGAGTATGTTATTCTTCATGTGTGGTAGGTACATAGGAGATAACTGCCCTTTCAAATAGCAACTAGGGCAGCGCCCAACATTATATAATATAGTTCCCAATGTGTTCCCAATCGATCCTTCGCAATACCAAACTGAAAACTTAATCAAACCCTCTACAATACCTTTATTCTAAATTTTTTGATCAATATATTTGCAAGCTCTTCATAAATTCTTCAAACCCTAAATTTGAAGCTCTTCCTAAATTCGTTAACGCATAATGCATAACCCCTCAATGGAGCTATCCACAAGCAGCCTTGGGAAATCTTTCACTCCAGTAGCATACTATTCCTCATGAGGGTTTTTGTACTCCATAAGCCAAGACTTTTCAATCCAATTAGCAAACCCTTATCAATTCTTCTCTAAAACATGAATTTGCAAATGAGCTCACAAATTGGCTTTTATATCTCCCTCCAATTTCTACACCCAAGTTGGCAATTTAAAATTATTTTATTTTATTTATTTCCTACCTTATATCTCCTTTAAGTTGGTGCCAACTTTTGTGAAATAAAATAATCTTTTAAAAAGCCCCCTTATAAAACCTTCATCATAAAGTCATTAAAACATATAAATAATGCATAAATTTAAATAATTAGTTTAACTTTATTATTAATGTTATTTAAACTTAATACACAGGCCATGATAAATGCCAAGATAATCCATGGTGAGAATCTGTCAACTTTCTTGGTATGGAAATACTACCACTGACCAAGATGTTGACCACTTTGTGACTTACTAAAAATAGTATGGACAAAGTGTCCAAATCATGCTCCAAAAGGTACACAACAAAACCCTAGAAACACTAAGCTGGGAAACACCAATTGTGTACAAATGGTTGATTGACCAATCACAAACGCCCTTAGAGGGGCCCCCTAACCATCCTATTAGTCCACGAGGACCAACTAATAAGATAACCTCAATAACTATTGATTGCCTAACAAAAGGGGACATTATAAATGCCTTCCTTAAGTTTCATGCCTCACTACTAATGTCTCCTCTCTTTGGATCTATGGAGAATCTTAATTATGACCTCCCTAATGAGTGTAATAGTTGGGCTTTGATGCCAAATGCCATGCCCCATGTTTTCACCCGAGATATTAGCAATAAAAAATAGACAAATAAATTGTCACAATGTAAATCCAACACCAATCGTGTGTGTCAAATATGTGTCAAGAGAATGATTTAAATAATAAGAAACCAAACAACACAAATATCAAACAAACACTCAAGATTAAGTTAAGAAAGCTCAAACCAACATAACGAACCTCCTATTGAGTAGATTTTCCCAAGATCATTGATTTGGATGTGTGCTCACATAAATTCAACAACATAACAACTCTCCAAGTGAAAATGAGTGAGTTCCTTGATAAAGTGGTTAAGTTTTGGATATATAGATTTGGGTATTTTAGATGGAGGGTTAAGATTAGAGCATGGGATAAAGAGTTGAGATAAGAGGTGGTCTCTCAACTCATGAGATTGTGTCAAGTGGCACAATAAGATGAGTTGGGAGAGATAAGGGTATTATGATGGGACAAGGCCCATGTGACATGGTACCAAGTCCATGTCAAATGTACAGGCCATGTGCTTGATGTGATGGGGAGGGTTGACCTATTAGTGTGTGCAAATGATTAGGGGTAAATTAGGTGAGGATTAGAATTAGGATTAGATGTCAAGTGGGAGATTTGGAGGATGGGCCATGAGGTGAGAGGAAAATAGGAATTAAATAATTGGAATTTAATTAGTATTTGGAGGAAAAGGAGATTTGGGAGTTAAATTAAATAAATAAGCGTATTTATTAAATTTAATGGATGAATGGGATACTATGGTCTAGGATTTAGGATAATAGAAGAAATAGATTAGAATGAAGGTTGGGATACTATGGTCCATGTGTTAAGTTTAACTTATAAATTGATATTTTTTTTATTATTTTATATTCATTTATACTTGTTTTCATATTTTGATTTAATTTTTTTATTTATGTACAATTTTATAAATTTGTTATTTAGATATTATTTATTAGTTTATATTCATAATTATCCACATATTCATTCATTGCCTTGAAATTAATATTTTTATCTTGAATCAATGTCAAGTGCTTCGAGATTAACCCCAAACTTTAAAATTAGACATTCAAATGTTTAGACTCCTACCCTTTCCTACTAGTTGTTGTCAGCCTACTTGACACACATTTTTGTGAAATATTATTGTCCTTCTATTCATCATGCAATAAATTCTTATAGTGATACGAGGACAAATCATCAACATATACTTCAATTTATGAAGGGACAAAAAGATCAAAAACATATACACAACCTAGACCTCGATTGCTAAGGAATAACTACCTGATTCCCACCCATATTGTCCTTCATAGACTTTATCCACGTTCTCCTCTGTTAGCTTTGTCTTCTCCATGAAAATATCCAAGGTATTAAGCACTACCATACACACAACTCCCACAATGTGATAGTTCAACCCTCTCACAAATAATCATAAGCAACTTCTCATTCTCAAAGAAACTTGAATATTACTTCAACTTTAAGAAATGGTTCTCATTCTAAGCCATCATCATCCAAGGTTGTTGGATCTCATGAGGCTCATATACATAACCTTGAGTACTCAAAAATATAACAAGCATAAAACCTCTCTTGGAAATTTGTCCATGTGATAGTGGAGATATTCAAATTCTACTTTTACTCATGTTGATCTCACAAAGTAGAAGCATAACCATGAACTTCCACAGTGGAAAATTAAGTCTTTGTGTTTCTCCCATAAGATTGTATGACAAAGAATTAATCAATAGACAATAACTAAGCCTCTACCTCAATTCCCTTAATGGAACATTCAAAAGTTAATGGATGAAGACAAAGGATGTCCCTCATGATCAATTGACACAAAACACCACCACCCACTTGTATAGACTCCTAATGAGGTTTCTCTTACCTAAGTTGTTCCTCCACTCTAGATTAGTATGGAATCTTATAATGCTCCCTCTCTTGAAATTGGCTCTCATCATTCACCAAAGATGACTAAGAACTAATTACATGTGTTGTTGTAAATAGGTAATTTTCCTAACTAGTTATTAGTGGGGTCCTATTTGTTGGGAATAGGATGCCATTTAATTGCAATCCTAAACATATTTCATGTATCTCCTAAGTCCTTGGAAAGTGTTCCCCAACACTAGGATTAGAAAGGGATTAAATTCGAATGAAATGAACATGTAAATTGACATTTGTAATTAATTCTAAATGATAGGAACATGTGAGGATGCCTATAAAGAGATCCTACAAAATAGGAGCACATGGGGCACCCACATGGAAGGTGGAACCCACCTTGAGTTAGGAATTGATGTTTACATGCATGGAGTTCAGTTCAATTCAGTTCAATTATGGTTCAGTTATCTTCAGTTGCATGTAGTTAGTTTTAGTTGAATGCTAGTTGACTTCAGTTGGCTTGGAATGCATGACTAATGACTTGAGTTGCATGACAAATAATAGGTGGTACATTCAGTTAAGTGGGGATGATCAATCATGCATCCTGTTTGCATGAATTGATGGAGAGATATGTTTCAGTTAACAAAGATTGACTTGGACCCACCTTGGGCGGCCAAGTTGGCATCTTGGAGTTAACACTTTTGCATGAGAAGATATTTTATAAGGTTGAGTTAAGTGGGCCCATTCTTAGGTGCCAACTTTGAGGAGAATATTACAAGATATCTTTGTAATCAACGTTGAGTTAGGGCTTCAGTTTTGGATGCCCAAATTGATGAAGGACTTGGTTTGACATTGTTTTTCACGGAAGAACTCTACTTGCAAAGAATAGGCGTAGGTTTTGTGAGATAAGCTTTGTGCTTTGTAATTGTAAACTCTTTGGCTCATTATTGAAGAGAGTTTTATCAGATTTTATTGCAATTTGTGAAGAAGAATTGTTGAAGGAAAAAGAAGCATCTCAAGTAGTGATTGATAAAGAATTGTTGTAATCTTTTTCTAAGGTTAAATAATACAAGCACTATTTATTCTGGTGGTGGAGTTTTTTCCCGAAAGGGTTTCTCCATAGTATATGTTGTGTCACCTCTATCTTCTGGTCTTATTCTTCTACAATCTTTTGTCTACTTCTACAATTGGTAATAATGAATCTAAACAGATAATCATCCACAAAGAAATTGCAACAAAGAACACTTAATTAGATCTATAGTGTAATAGTTTTACAAGTTTTAAAGCTACATAATTACCTCCATTTTCAACACTATTTACATGTTAAGTCCACTTAAGTCCTAGGCATATTTAAGTTGTTTAGATAAGATTTTATAATTTTATATTTTATTAAATATTGCTTTCTTAGGTCATTTAATGATGGCTCACATGTCATTTATTAATGACACAAGTCATTTAATGTTTTGCATTTGGTACTTCATCACACCTTGTCTATATAAACAAGGTCATTATACACTTTTGTAAGATACCTCATCATCATATTTGATAGACCTTAATATCAAGAAAGCTCATTTCTTACATACTCCCTTGTGGAAGTTTTTCATTGTTTTTGTAGGTGGTCTTAGGATAGAGCTAATTTTTAGCTCCAACATGGTATCAGAGCACAACCTTGCAAATGCCTTCTGGGATTTAAGGGTAGATCTATTGCTAGTGAGAGATCTTGGTAGTTTTTAGTAAAGCTGAGTATGCTCTTCTCTTGCACCTTATGTTGATCTAGAGAATCAAAAAACTTGAAAAAATACCAAATTTGGGGTGTTTTTTTCATGGCTTTGTAATGTCCCCTAAATTTGGACAAAGTGACTTAATTATTTAATATCACCTAAGTCTTAAATTATTTTTAAAAGAGGGATATTAAATAATTAATAAATTAAGTTAGAAAGTGACTCCTTGAAATATTCAAAGAGTGAACATTATAAAGTCACTTTATGATTTTGAATGGGGAAATATAAAGAGAAAAATGAGAGATCATTCGACACTTTTGAAGATGCATATTTTTTTCCTCACAAGAAGAGATGGAGCTTCTTGGTCTAGGGTTTGAAGACCCTCACATGTACAATTTCGGGTGTGAGATATCACCCCTAGATGAAAGAGAATGATTTTTGGATGAAAGACACTTGCAGATATTATTGAACCACTATTAGCTGGCTGCATTCAAAATTTGAAGAAAAATCACGGCTCAAGACGTCTTATATTCTCAACACGAGTTGAGTGATGGTTGATGAGAAAGTAAACGCGTTTTGTAGATGATGGAAGTTTTGGTTCGAATAAGAAGCTATGATGCAGATTGAAGGTGACATGAATAGTGTCATGAACAGTGTCACGAACAGTAACGTGAATAGTACTACTATAGTGCATGAACAGTGTTGGCAGCAGGTATTTTAGATTTGCTGGAGTTGATTTGGTTTGTTTCATTACCATATGGTCTCCTACATTCTTCAACCAATTGCCCCTGGAGTTATGCATCATCCTAGGTATGTAATGGAGTCATTCTTAGTAGCTGTGGATCAATGATAAAAAGATTAGCATCAACATGTCAATCTAAATTAGCAATTGAAATCTGATTCTTTTCCAATGTTTGCAAATTTTCTAGAAATAAAGGGTGTATGAAATCATCGTATATTTATGTTGTCTTAGCTTCCTTTCTAAGTCTGCAACAATAAACTTATCAATACAAGTTTCGAAGTAGTGTCACATAAAATTTAAGTGATCATTTTCAGATTGGTGTGTCTGCCAAGTGTTTATACAAATGCTCTCATATGAAGTTGAAGACATTTGAGAGAGATATGTCTGCCAAGTGCTTGTTAAAATGTTGATGCATAAAACTTGGTTATTTTGGTGATCCTAAGTCAAAATATCAGATTCCTATTATCTTGCAAGTGTTTGACAAAATTCCTATGCAAAGAATTTGTGTTTTGTAATGTGTTTTTGGGTCAAGAACTCAGAAATTTCAGATCAGACCTTGCATACTAACTGTTTGACGTAATGCCTATGATACAAAACTAAAAATTTAAGGACAATGTTAGTTAGGCATCTTATAGTGGTATCAGAGCACAAAGCATCCTACCAGCCTGTTTGGGCATTGAATTAATTTCAGTTGCAGCAGAGTGATAGATATTTCAATGAGTGAGATGAAGTCCTTTCAGGGGTGCATGAGAAAATTGTTGCAAAGCTTTGAAAATTATAACAAGACTCTAACTAAATTGTTGGAGCATCTTGAGTTGCCTGAGCTGTTAGAATCTAATTTATCAAATGACAAGAAAGGTGAAGAATCATTATTAACAAAAAAAGAGGAGTTTGATTAAATCATTGGGTAGGTGGATGAAGAGAATTTCATAACAAATCATTCAGAGGGAGATAGTGTCTTGACTCATGAAGACTATGTGACTGAGCTTCAGGGTGATTCTTGGGTCAAACATGTAGCTACTATGGATGAAAGGGAGCATGAAGGAAAGGACAGAACAACATCATTGGAACCACTTTCAGATTTATCCAATGATGCTACTAAGACTATTAAGTTCCATAATATTTCTTGTGATGAGTTTACTAATGTTCTTTTAGAGGAAAGGTTTGGTGACTTCACATCAGCTAATAATGATCACATAAAAGGACATTCTATCATGGAGATTTCCAAAACTACAAGGTCAAATCAAGGTATGGGTTCTTTGGATGTTACTGGCATTGTTTCATTACCTTTGCATCATATTGGCATGGGATCAAATGGTAGTCATAAGGACAATTCAGAAATTCCAGCGGGAAGTGACCCAAGTGGATTGGTTAAGTTTGACTTGTCATTTCAAAATAAAGAGGTCACAGCGGTGCATACATACTCTAGGCCCACCATGGAGGAAGATCATGAGGTAGAAGATTCTACCTACTACTTTGATGGAGGAGGTGACCATGAGGAAGTTGACTTGGGGAGGCATGATCAGGGTATGTTTCATGAAGACATTGGGTCCTATAAGCCTCATCCTTTGGAGGAGCAATTGAATACAAATGGAGGTGAATCTATGACTACACTAAATCATTTTGAGCATGTACATAAGGCAATGGCAGATTTGTGTTGGATAACCCTAGGGAAGGGTAAACACTTCAAAGAAGATCTCTACCTCACCCAGTTTCAAAGGCTTCAAAAGGTCGTGGCAATGATGAAGGATAACTACTTGCATCTACTTGCAGATAGAGATCATCTATTTAGAATGTGCGAGATATATGCAAGTGCTTTGAGAAGGGAGGAAGATATAGTGGATGAGCTCACACACACATCAGAAATTCAAACTTTTATGGATGCCACACTCAAGGAAGGAAAATGCAACATGAAGAGGGCAAAGAGTGGAGTCATGGAGGAGGAGCTTGAAGCATCCTATAACGTGGTCATGGAGATCAAAGGGATGGACACACATGAGGATTCAGCTTGCAGCTATGGGATTGAATTTGTGATGCATAACACTCATGATTTCTCACAGAAGTCATGCCTTGGATCTGCCCTAGTTGATGGCCACCCAATCATGGAGGGAGAGAAGATTAGGGGTTACCAATACATCACTCAAGAGCATAAGGTAAGGCCTGATTTTCTGAGTTGCAACAGCAGTCCTGACATAACAGCAAAAGGGATTAGCCCTAAGGTTTGTGATTGTGGATCTCCCTTGGATGGAGAACATGCAACAGCGATAAGGGAGAGGTTTGAGAATAGTAAAAGCACTACAAAAAGGTATGGAAAGAATTCTGATTTTATTTGGGTTAGTAGTCATTCATTCTTGCAGGATCATAGGTTGGCAACCCTTACACATGAAAATGGAATTAGGAAGACCTCGTCTATTGTTGGGCTTCACTTGGGAGACAAGTATGAGGACTTGTTTGTATGCCCAAGACTCGAAGGCACCAAGTTAGTTTGGTGTGACATGGTAGGGGAAAAAATAATTCAAAGCATGTGGATTGAGCCTTGCATGATGGCCAATCTGGTAGAGCAATCAGAGTTAAGGTATGATACGGAAATTTCAGTTTGTTTACCTAATTTACATCATAAGTTGCCCTTGTTTGAGAGCCCCTTGAATGTTCAAGTGTTAGAGGAGATTGGGATGATAGAGTATACACTTAGTGGATCAGCCACTAGTGTTGTGTCTTCGTATGGAGAGAGAACCATAAGTGATTCAGATGGTGATTTGTTTAAGGAAACAACAATGCACGGGAAACGTAGTGAGCATACTCGTTTTGATCCAAACCATCAACTCATAAGTTTATGGGATCTAGGTATTTCAACACTAAAACATGGTGAAGAGAAAGCATGTGATGATCTCTCCTTTGAACACAATGTTTTCCTTACCACAAAACCTAGAATATGCAAAGAAATCAGAGATGATATTGGGTACACTCTTGGTGGATCAGCCACTAGTATTATACCTACACATGTAGGGGGAGATGTGAGTGATTCCATTTGCGTTGAACATACATTATCCACAATGGAGGAACATTTTTCAGGATTATATGAGGTATTATGCCTTAGAGAGTTGATTGTAGAATCTAAGAGATTGCCTAACAAGACAAACCCACAATTTGATAATGTTTGGTTTGTTATGGATACAATGCCATGGAGTTGGATGGCAGCAAGGATCATATCAGCTAAGGAAGTGATGGTATGGATTAGAAAATGGGACAACAATCTTTTGACATCTCATGAGCATGAATCCAAGCTAGATGGTGGTGACAAGAAATGTAGCATGGTAGACATTCATGAAAAGATAGACAAGCATGAGGTGATGGTGGGAACTCCTTCTTGCCTACAACCTGAAGTTATAACATCAATGAGAAAAGAACATGAGTCAATTTGTATGTTGGTTCCTTGCTCTTATGATGTTGATACTTTGATTGAGTCGAAGGATACAATAACTTCAAGATTGGATATGCTACAAGGGCGGGCTACCAAGTGTACGCAAGAGTGCTCTTGCATTGAATTTTTACAAGGTAATGAAAGAAAAGGTACAATCAGTCCTAAATCACTGGGTGGGGACAACAGTGTTATACACTCTCATCTACATGAACTTGCAATCCCTATTCTTGAAGTAATTGGTGACAATGAGTTTCTAAATGATAGCTTACATGATGAGAAACAAGATTTCTCTAATTCTGAGTTTGTTGATGATGTTTTCAATGCTGAGGAGAATGAAGTGGTGTTAGGTATTCAATGGTTGAAATCTCTTGGAAGATTTGTCCAAGACTTTAGCAAGATGATATTAGAGCTCACTCACATGGGTAAACACATGGTGCTTAAGCCACAAAGGAATGAGACAAAGGATGGGACAGTTAAGGGCATGTTTGTGTGCTCTAACATTGATGACTTCAAAGGCATGGATAAGAATGAAGAATTCAGTCCTAATCTTCTGATTTTGAACAGCAGGGATATATCCTCACTTCCTAATTATATTGCAGCTTCTAACTATTGGGAAAGGAGTGATATTGTTTCTACTTTGGTTGGTGCTCAAGCAGCATGCATAGGTCATGGTAATTTATATGATGCATCTCATCTTAGGGCTCAATTGAAACACTTTGGAGCAGCAGATTTAGAGCAGTCCCAAATATTAAATGAGGGTTGGCTAGAGAGGGAAAATCAAACCAAGTTGTTGGCTCAACAAGCCAAGTCCTATCTTCAACATAGTCACGATATGCACCCTTCTTTAGATGATGGTGATAAAAAATTGACTAATTCAAAAAATTTAGTTGTTGAGTATTTTCTTGATGGTGATAATGATTTTGTGGAGAGCACCCCTAGTGGGCCATACACTCAAGAGTTGTTTTTGATGAGTGTTGATGACATCTATGCTACCCATGGCATGCTTCATATTGCAGATGATGAGTCCAAGTTTGATAGGGCTCTCACTTTGATTTCTCCAGTTGGATGTTTCCAGCAACAGGAGTTTGATACTCAATTCGATCAGACTCTTGGGGTTATCAGAGTGGTGCAGCGGAAGTCATTTAGTGTTGAGATTGATGGACCTCCAGTTTGTTTATGGATTGTGTGTTTGCGTGAGGTTCATTACCACAGTTCGAGGATGGAAGAGTCCACCGATCAATAGATGGAGATCCCTATGCACAACTTATATAGAGTTGAATTTTAGATTTTGGATCCAAGAGTTTACTTGTTGGGCAGTTGGCTTCACAGAATGACAGGGCTTGACCATGTCAGGAGTTACAACTATATACAAAGGTTGTAGGATTGCGTTCTTTCCAGGGTCACTTGGGATCCAGGTGGTGGGTGGACCAGTGCGGTTGGTTTTTCATTCTGTCTTTAGATGATGTGGCAGTTGAGCTGGTTTGCAGTTGTGGATTGCTTGAGGGCAAGAAATCTTTGGGAAGGGAGGACTGTAATGTCCCCTAAATTTGGACAAAGTGACTTAATTATTTAATATCACCTAAGTCTTAAATTATTTTAAAAAGAGTGATATTAAATAATTAATAAATTAAGTTATAAAGTGACTCCTTGAAATATTTAAAGAGTGAACATTATAAAGTCACTTTATGATTTTGAATGGGGAAATATAAAGAGAAAAATGAGAGATCATTCGACACTTTTGAAGATGCATATTTTTTTCCTCACAAGAAGAGCTGGAGCTTCTTGGTCTAGGGTTTGAATACCCTCACATGTACAGTTTCGGGTGTGAGATATCACCCCTAGCTGAAAGAGAACGATTTTTGGATGAAAGACACTTGCAGATATTATTGAACCACTATCAGCTAGCTGCATTTGAATTTTGAAGAAAAATCATGGCTCAAGACGTCTTATATTCTCCACACGAGTTGAGTGATGGTTGCTAAGAAAGTAAACACATTTTGTAGATGATGGAAGTTTTGGTTTGAATAAGAAGCTATGATGCAGATTGAAGGTGACACGAATAGTGCCATGAACAGTGTCATGAACAGTAACATGAACAGTGTCACGAACAGTGTCGTGAACAGTAACGTGAACAGTACTACTACAGTGCATGAACAGTGTTGGCAGCAGGTATTTCAAATTTACTGGAGCTGATTTGGTTTGTTTCATTACCATATGGTCTCCTACATTCTTCAACCAATTGCCCCTGGAGTTATGCATCATCCGGGTATGTAATGGAGTCATTCTTAGTAGTTGTGGATCAATGATAAAAAGATTAGCATCAGCTTGTCAATCTGAATTAGCAATTGAAATCTGATTCTTTTCCAATGTTTGCAAATTTTCTGGAAATAAAGGGTGTATGAAATCATCGTATATTTATGTTGTCTTAGCTTCCTTTCTAAGTCTGCAACAATAAACTTATCAATACAAGTTCCAAAGTAGTGTCCCAGAAAATTTAAGTGATCATTTTCAAATTGGTATGTCTACCAAGTGTTTGTACAAATGCTCTCATATGAAGTTGAAGACATTTGAGAGAGATATGTCTGCCAAGTGCTTGTTAAAATGTTGATGCATAAAACTTGGTTATTTTGGTGATCCTAAGTCAAAATATCAGATTCCTATTATCTTGCAAGTGTTTGACAAAATTCCTATGCAAAGAATTTGTGTTTTGTAATGTGTTTTTGGGTCAAGAACTCAGAAATTTCAGATCAGACCTTGCATACTAACTATTTGACGTAATGCCTATGATACAAAACTAAAAATTTAAGGACAGTGTTAGTTAGGCATCTTACAGGCTTTGTATTGCATATTCTTTTTGGAGCATCTTGGGTCAAAATAGACTCTCCCATTGAATTCAAAAGGCCCAAAAACCCCCCATTTTCATATAAAATACTTCATATTTCAAAGAAAAATTATTTTTGGCAATTTTTTTAAATTTTCAAATGACTATCTTAAATTTGACAGCCAAATGACTATCATAAAGGACTGTGCTAAATTTTATGAAAAAGAATTCATCATATTAGTGCTTAGCCTAGTTTTCCAACTTCTGATCACATGGGGCGACCACCTGCCAACCCTTAGGGGGCTTAATTTTGGCCCCTCAAGTGTTAATTGGATAGTTTTTTAAAATTATCATCTTTTTACTCGGGTATCAAATTTTACAAAACAAGATATTATTGGAAAGTTGGTTCTAAGAACTTCCTATTGGTGTAGGTATTATTATTAGATTTTACTCTTGGAATATTGTGTTGTTATTTGAAGTTAGATCTCCCATTTAAACCTCCAAGCTCATAACTTTTTGTTTGGATCTCAATTTTTCATGATTTTGGTGGCATCAAAAGGGTATTGAAGAGCTCTATCATTGTGCACATGCACTTTTTCTAAATTCATACCCAGGTATTATTTATTCATATATTTGCATTCTAGTTAATTACTTTGACATGTCAACTCTTAGATAGGTTTTATCTTTTTATGAAGGCTTCATTTGTAGTACACATCATGTTTGTGGGTTTCTAATATGTGTTGAAGGTTAATGTGTTTGTAATTTTGGAGATTTATCATATTTAATTATGAGTTTTTCATTTCAACCTTCTCTTTTTATGTTGAAAAGTGGAAACTATAAACAATGGAGAGATGGTATCATAAAACATCTCTATTTGCTTAATATGTTGTCACATTTATATGGTCTTGTTCCCCCTCATGGTACTAATAGGAAGAAAATTGTTGATGCAAGAGCATCCAAGGGTACCAAGCAATCCTGCACAACCACAAATATTTTAAAGTTTTATGCTTGTGTTTTATTTTTATTTTTGGTTGTAGGTGTAAATTGTTGAAATTTTCAATTCCTCTAGCATAGTAGAATTTGGTGATGCATTGTGGGAAAATAATCAATTAATTGATTCACTTTTTATTGTTTTAAAATATCTGAGAAGTGTTAATTTTGTAAAAGGGAAAACTTCCATGTCCAAGCCTATGAGTGGACAATTATTGTAAATTGTAACTCCATTCAAAAAAAAATGAAAATTGCATCTTGTTGGAGGACTGGAATGATGGGTATTGATGGAATGGAGAGAGTGGGTGTAAGGCAGGAAGAAAAAATTGAATTGTACATTGAATGCACATGCTAAGAAGAGGAAATCCATGCCAAGAAGGAGTAATGAGCATTCTGGAGGTTTGACTGGCATATTATTATTTTTGGGAAAAGAGTAAAGATTGTTTGGGTCGTAATTATGAGACCTAGTCTCAGTAAAATGGCCATAACTTTCTCATATGGTAACGAAATTAAGAATTTAAAAATGATTTGGAAAGCTGGAAACGAGGTGCACCAAACCTAGAAACTATTTTAAGAAATTTTGATGAATGAAAGAGCATTGATAGGCAGAAAGTGACAGGTCTTCTTGGTGGGCTAGTGGAGGTTGTTTTGAGAAACCAATAGTGGTTTTTTCTCACACAATTTTTATATATTGAATGCTTGCAATTTGGTGAATGGGCGGGGGGGTTTAGAGAGTTGGTGGTTGCATATCCAGATGCTATTGGAATGATGTTGGAATTTTGAGTTGCTGATTTTTGTATGTGTGAAGCCTATGTTGTATGTGAGCATATGAGATCCATGATTATGTAATTCATTTTCATATTTGAACTTAATATATGTTGTATATTTCTCTTTTATTTTTATGTGTTTAAGGTAATTTTCTTCCTACTTGCATAGAGTTGTATGTGTTTTTGTGATTAGATTTGAAAGGGAGAGTATCCCTCCTTCATTAGTGGTATTAGAGTAGGAGTTCTTGAGTGTGCAGACAGAGCGTTGAATGTGAGGCAGTTTGCACCAGGACCTGGGGGTGGAGTGTGTGTGGTGTGTAGGCCTATCGCTGAATGTGAGGCAGTCTATACTTGAGAGGTTAAAGTTTGAGAGTGTGTGGCAAGTAAGGTTGTAGTGGCAAAAAAAGATTTTATCAAAATGGAGGGTGTATACACCTAAAAATGGTCACATCACATAGTCTGGTAATTAATTAAATATTTTTAAATATTTAATTAAATCTCTGAATTCTATCTGCATATAAATAAATTTAAATAATTTATTTATATTGTTCATTATTTCATTTCGGTTAAATAAATAAGTTTATTTAATCATCTTTTCGTATTCATTTCTTAATTAATTAAATAAACATTACAATTTATTTATATTAATTATCAATAATCTTGGCTTGAATATTTTATTCAAATAAAGATTAAGTATTCTTTTCTTCTAAATTCCATTTACAATTAAATATTCCAAATATTTAATTGATTCATCTAAAGTCACATTACAATTAAATGTTCCAAAATATTTAATTGATTCTCCTAAAGTCTATATGCAAATTAAATATTTTAAATATTTAATTGAGTTTTCTATAGTTCTAAAAATAAATATTTCAAAAATATTTAATTTCTTCAAACTCACATGAAATTAAATATATTTATTTATTTATTTATTTAATTTGCATTATCTTCAACAACCGTGAAACAAACTGCCAAAACAGAAAAATTAAATTTCTTTGTTCCTGTGCAAGCTTGTTTCCGTGGGTTGAAGACAGGCTTCCATTCTTCTCTCCAACCTCTCAACCTCTTCCATCTTCCTCTCAACCTCTCCATCTCTCACCATTCAAACTTACCAGACAACCTCACAGCCGTTGATCTTTGCCAGCCAGGATTTTGCCTGCAAAAAGCTATAAAAAGGACTGCCGGGTCTTTGCAATTATAGGGAAGATTTCAATAGAATAACTATAGCCAAATTGCAATAGCATAAGTCTTTTAGCATTCAAGCATCATAGCATAGCATAGTAGCATAGCATATCATGGCATATCTACTTCATTTCATAGCATCCCCAATTCACAGCCCCTGTGCATAATCCACAGCCCCTATGCATATCCGTATCAGTATCTTCCCTCCACCAACATATAGCATAGAGAAGCTTTATCACTTTGCATACTCATTCTGTAGATTTCCATTTGAAGAAGCCAAGCTTACACAATCTGAGAGCAGCGGCTTCAAACAAATCTCTGGAGATAGAGGAAAATGGAACGCCTTTGAAGAAGCTTCATTTATTTCTTTTGAAATCAATTTAATTAGCTTTCCTTTAGTTTAAAGTTCCATTATTTGTGTTTTGTTTATCTCAATTTGATTATACATATTTAACATACACAGAGGGCATTGAAGAAAGGGAAAACCAAATTGCAACAATTGAGGATGTTGCAATTAAAACAAAGTATGTGGTGATGTATGAGGATCCAATGTTCAATGAGGAACCTAATGAAGACCAAGAGTTTCTTGAGGAAGAGATTGCAGAGATAGAAAAGTTGTTCAATGCAACAACAGAGATAGTAGCATTCAACAGTGAAGAAGAAGATGTTGTGATAGAAAAAGTCATCAAGGTAAAATCTATTTTTTATGAGTTTTATAATGTTGAATTTGTAAAGGATTTGCATGGTGAGATGAGAAAAGAGTTAGAAAAGAAAACTGATTGTGAGGATCCAGAGTGGTATATAGATGTCTACTTGCAAGTAGAAGCTATGGAGGAAGATTTGGTGGAGATGGTTGGTTTGTGGTGGGTCAAAACCCATGAAATAGGAGAGGAGTAGAGAGATTATTTGGAGGATAGTACATGGTGGATACAAGTCCACGAGAGGAGAGAAGAATGGAGTGCAAAGTTGTCAAAGGAGGAAGTTGCTTGTTCTAGCTAAGTGTTGGAAGAAGAGAAGGAAGAAAAAAATTAGAGGTACCAGTTTCAATGATGGAGTTTGTTGAGGATTGCTTGCAATTCAAAAGGGTGGTACCACCACTCAACTCCATTTTGTGAATCCATATTCACAAAAAATTTCCTACCTCGGGTGTCTCTTGTAGGAGCATCCAAGGGTACAAAACAATCCTACACAACCAAAAATATTTTAAAGTTTTATGCTTGTGTTTTATTTTGATTTTTGGCTGTAGGTGTAAATTGTTGAAATTTTAAACTCCTCCAGCGTAGCAAAATTTGGTGATGGATTGTGGGAAAATCAATTAATTAATTGATTCACTTTTTATTGTTTTAAAATATTTGAGAATTGTTAATTTTCTAAAAGAGAAAACTACCATGTCCAAGCCTGGGAGTGGACAATTATTGTAAATTGTAACTCCATTAAAAAAAATAAAAAAAATTGCATCTTATTGGAGGACTGAAATGATGGGTATTGATAGAATGGAGAGAATGAGTGTAAGGCAGGAAGAAAATTTTGAATTATACATTGAATGCACATGCTAAGAAGAGGAAATCCATGCCAAGAAGGAGTAATGAGCATTTTGGATGTTTGACTGGCATATTATTATTTTTGGGAAAAGAGTGAAGATTGTCTGGGTCATAATTATGAGACCTAGTCTCAGTAAAACGACCATAAATTTCTCATACGATAACAAAATTAAGAATTTAAAAGTTATTTGAAAAGCTAGAAACAAGGCACACCAAACCCATAAACTGTTTTAGAAAATTCTGATGAATGATAGAGCATTGATAGGCAAAAAGTGACGGGTTTTCTTGGTGGTTTAGTGGAGGTTGTTTTGAGAAACCAATAGTGGTTTCTTCTCACACATTTTTTATATATTGATGCTTGCAATTTGGTGAATGGAGTGTTGGGGTTTGGAGAGTTGGTGGTTGCATATCCAGATGTTGTTGGAATGATGTTGGAATGTTGAGTTGCATATTTTTGTATGTGTGAAGCCTATGTTGTATGTGAGCATATGAGCTCCATGATTATGTAATTCATTTTCAGATTTGAACTTAATATATGTTGCAGATTTCTCTTCAATTTCTATGTGTTTAAGTTAATTTTTTTCCTTCTTGCATAGAGTTGTATGTGTGTTTGTGATTAGATTTGAAAGGGAGAGTATCCCTCCATCAATTGTTTGGAATTGCAAATGGGATAATGTCTTAGGAATTATTGTTATGCATGTTGATGATGGAATTTTGAATGCCATTGTTCATTTTGAGTGTCCCCATACTCTTTGGACTAAAATTTGGAAGATATATGGAGATCCTGATACTCATCCATTCCTAGATGACCATATTTCAGACTGTCTTGTTCCTCTTCATTTATTTTCTTCTTTATTTTTTAGAATGGATACCCTATGATTATGATATTGTTCAATAGTTTAAAGATTTGGAGTACTTTGAATATTTAGATGAGGATGATGAGGTTTCTTAAGATGCTCCTTCTTCTCCTTTAGAGACGGTTGTTGATCCTTCACATTCAGTTGTTCCTTATGCAAAGTCTTTAATTGAGGATCTCATCATTCCTATTTAGTAGGACCATTCATCATCTATTGGTGATTCATTGAGAATTTTCGGTGATTCATTCCAATAAATATCTCATCATCTTCCTAATTGGAATTCCTATTTATCTGACATAGCACCTTTGTTTGTGGAATCTCACATTTAAGATTTGGAAGATACATTTGATGTATTCTCACCTCTTCAATATGATAGTCATTACACAATTGTTTTCAAACCATCATTGTCTTTGGATAGTGTTTAACATCAATTTCCAAATAGTCTTGGTTTGTCACCTTCTTTGATTAGGCATGTACCTAATTTGATTGTGGCATCATCATCTTGTTGGGAATAGGATGTCATTTAATTGCAATCCTAAACATATTTCATGTATCCCCTAAGTCCTTGGAAAGTGTTTCCCAACACTAGGATTAGAAAGAGATTAAATTCAAATGAAATGCACATGTAAATTGACATTTGTAATTATTTCGAAATCATAGGAACATGTGGTGATGCCCAAGAAGAGCTCCTAAAAAATAGGAGCACATGGGCGCACACATGGGAGGTGGGACACACCTTGTTTCAATTAACTGTTTGGTGAATTGATAACTCTTATGTAATGCATGTCAAGTTCCTATAAATAGGGATAAATAATTACAATGTATGTGGAGTGGCACTATTAGTTCAGTTCAATTTCAATTTTAGTTCAGCTTAGTTCAGTTCAGTTTCAGTTTTAGTTCAACTTAGTTCAGTTCAGTTATGGTTCAATTATCTTCAGTTGCATGTTAGTTATTTTGAGTTGCATGGCTAATGACTTTAGTTGCATATCAGATAATAGGTTGATACTTTTAGTTAACATGGGATGATTAATCATGCATGATATTTGCATGAATGGTGGAGAGATATGTTTCAGTTAACAAAGATTGACTTGGATCCACTTTGGGTGCCCAAGTTGGCATCTTGGAGTTAACACCTTTGCATGAGAAAATATTTACAAGGCTCGGTTAAGTGGGGCCTAGTTGTGGGCGCCAACTTTGAGGATAAGCTTCTAAGATATCTTCGTAATCATCAATCATTTAAGACTTCAGTTTGGGACACCCAAATTGATGAAGAGCTTGGTTTGACATTGTTTTTTCACGAAGAAACTCTACTTGCACCATTATGGCGTAGATATTTGTGAGGATCTTTATCCTCTTGTAATTGTCAACTCTTTGGAGTTTACAAGGCAAATATTTGTCTATTTAATTGTAGTAAGTTGAAGAGAGTTCTATCAAATTTTTATTGCAGGTTGTGAAGAAGATTTTTTGAAGGCAAAAGAAGCATCTCAAGCAAGGATTGGAATTATTATAATCTTATTCTAAGATTAAATAATAAAATGATTCTTGGTGGAGTTTTTTCCTGAAAGGGTTTCTCCATGGTATATGTTGTGTAACTTCTATTTTCTAGTCTTATTCTTCTACAACCTTCTGTCTACTTCTACAAATGGTAAAATGAATCTAAACATATAATCATCCATAAAGAATACTTAATTAGATCATCAATCTCATAGTTTTACAAAGTATTAAGCTACATAATTACCTCAATTTTCAACATTTGGTATCAGAGTTGAGGTTGGGTAGAGTTTGGGATGCCTTTCTCTTAAAATTTTAAAGGTTTTTTGCTTGTAGTGGGAGCCTCTATTATTGTGTTATTGCTGATTTTGGAAAATAAGTTTGTTATAATGAGTTTTAATTCTCGTTTAGATATTGAAAGATTCAATGGATCTAATTATGAGATGTGGAAACTAAAAATGGAGGATCTCCTTAAAGAGAGAGATCAATGGTTAGTTGTTGGTAATGAGACAAAGTCACCTACAACGATGTCAGATGAGGATTGGGATAAGCTTGATAAGAAGCCAAGAGGGACCATAAGATTATGTCTTGCTAATGTTGTTCTCTTGAATGTTTCAGAAGAAACTACTGCATATAAATTGTGGAAGAGAATAAATGATATTTATCAAACTAAAAGTCTTACTAATAAGTTGTATCTGAAAAGATAGTTGTATTCTTTAAAGATGAAAAATGGTGATTTTGTTGCAAATCATTTGAATGCTTTTAATTTGATTCTTAGTCAGTTAGCATCTATAGATGTAAAGCTAGAAGATGAAGATAAATGTATTTTGTTACTTTGTTCTTTACCAGAATCTTGGGAAAATCTAATTGTTTCTATCAATGGCAGTGGTGCAGATCTAAAGATGGACAATATAATTCCTACTCTCCTATCAGAGGAGATGAGGAGGAAGTCTAAAATGAAAATCCAAGATGCCTTGTTTGTAAAGGTTAGGCTTGAGAAAAAGGAACATAAGGGAGACAAGCAAGGGAAGGGTAAGTTTGAAGGACGGAGTAAGGTAAAGTGTTGGAACTGTGGGAAATCGGGACATGTGAAGAAGGATTGTAAGAACAAGAAAAAGAGTTTTGATTCTTCTATAGAGGAATCCTCGTATGACAGTAATCATGCATTGACCATTTCATGTAAAAATTTTAGTGATGACTCTTTGCTTGATGTTAAAGAGTGATCTTCATGAAGAGGATGACAGTCATGATGCCATGTGTAGCTCGTACCACAGTTCAATGGGAGTTGTTGGCAGTGACGTGGATGCATCATTGGTAAGGTTATCTTCATGTGATTGGGGATATGTTTTTTCTTGGATTAGAGTGGTTGCTATTATGCCATGGTTTACTCTTGATATGCATTTAGATTTTGGTATGGTACTTGTTCTCTTGAGACTAGGACGTTTATTTATGTTATGATGCATGTGATCTCCTTGGAGGAGATGGTTAGATCATGTTGTTATGTCTATGTTCCTGATTCACGATTAGAGCTTTGAAATTGATCTTGTGTAGTTCTCTTATGTATTGGGTACATTAATCATTTGCTTGATTACTTCATGATAGTGCTATGTTGCATTTGGAGTTTGGCATGGATTGGTTGGTTACAGGTCCTCATGGATACTTGGAGAAATAGGTGAGGCTTGAGTTCTATTATGGTAAGACATATATGTTGGAATGGTTACTTGTAAGAAAATATTTTTCAACAGTAAAGACCAAGAAGCCTACACCTTGGTTGGATGTGAGTTCAACACACTCGACAGTTTCACATGCCTCCAAAGAGGTAGTTTGGTTATAGAGACTTGGGAAAGGTACTGGTTTTAATTGCAAGTAAGTTAAACTTGAATGCGATAGTCAGAGTGCTATTTGTTTAGCCAAAAAATCCTATGTATCATGCTCATACTAAGCATGTTGATGTAACATTATTACTTTGTGCGAGAAATGGTAGAGAGTGGGAAGGTATTAATTGAGAAAGTTGACACTTTAATTAATGTTGTAGATTATCTTACGAAACCAATTCCTATAGATAAGTTATCTTGGTTTTGAGTATTAATCATTTGCTTGGAGCTTTATGATTATGCAGGTTGCATTTGAAGTTGGCATGGATTGATTAGTTGGTGTAGGAAGGTCATTGGCCTTGAGACCTATACTTGATTTATAATAATGATTCTTTGTTTAGAATAATTGCAATGTATAATGTCAAGTGGGAGAATGTTGGGAATAGGATGCCATTTAATTGCAATCCTAAACATATTTCATGTATCTCCTAAGTCCTTGGAAAGTGTTCCCCAACACTAGGATTAGAAAGAGATTAAATTTGAATGAAATGCACACGTAAATTGACATTTGTAATTATTCCTAAGTGATAGGAACGTGTGGGGACACCCAAGAAGAGCTCCTGCAAAATAGGAGCACATGGGCGCACACATGGGAGGTGGGACACACCTTGTTTTAGTTAACTATTTGGTGAATTGATAACTCTTATGTAATGCATGTCAAGTTCCTATAAAATAGGGATTGATAGTTAAAATGTATGTGGAGTGGCATTATCAGTTCAGTTTCATTTTAGTTTAGTTCAGTTTCAGTTCAATTTAGTTCAATTCAGTTTAGTTTAGTTTAGTTTAGTTATGGTTCAGTTGTCTTCAATTGCATGTTAGTTATTTTGAGTTGCATGTAGTTGACTTCAGTTGACTTGAGTTGCATGGCTAATGACTTTAGTTGCATGTCAGATAACAGGTTGATACTTTCAGTTAACAAGGGATGATCAATCATGCATGATATTTGCATGAATGGTGGAGAGATATGTTTCAGTTAACAAAGATTGAATTGGACCCACTTTGTGCGCCCAAGTTGGCATCTTGGAGTTAACACCTTTGCATGAGAAGATATTTACAAGGCTTAGTTAAGTGGGACCCATTTGTGGGTGCTAACTTTGAGGATAAGCCTCTAAAATATCTTCGTAATCATCAATCATTTAAGACTTCAGTTTGGGACACCCAAATTGATGAAGGGCTTGGTTTGACATTGTTTTTCATGGAGAAACTCTACTTGCACCATTATGGCGTAGATATTTGTGAAGATCTTTATCCTCTTGTAATTGTCAACTCTTTGGAGTTTACAAGGTAGATATTTGTCTTTTTAATTGTAGCAAGTTGAAGAGAGTTCTATCATATTTTTATTGTAGGTTGTGAAGAAGATTTGTTGAAGGCAAAAGAAGCATCTCAAGCAAGGATTGGAATTATTGTAATCTTATTTTGAGATTAAATAATACATTGATTCTTGGTGGAGTTTTTTCCTAAAAGGATTTCTCCACGGTATATGCTATGTAACTTCTATCTTCTGGTCTTATTCTTCTACAACCTTTTGTCTACTTCTACAAATGGTAAAATGAATCTAAAAAAATAATCATCCACAAAGAATCTATAACAAAGAATACTTAATTAGATCAGCAATCTCATAGTTGTACAAAGTATTAAGCTACATAATTAGCTCAATTTTCAACACATCTACCGTGGAAAAAGTAACATATGAGAATATTTTAGAGACATAATCATACATCTTCATGCTTCTTTTTTTAATTCCTATCTAGAATGGAAATAATTCTTGTATTTGTACTTGGTTTCATTTCTTTCAAAAGGGAGACAAGGTGTTTGTCAATATTGGATCATGTTTTGTCTTCAAGCACTTATTATTTTTGCAAGAGATTATACATTGTTGGGGGTACATAGCCTCTCTCCTTCCCTCTTATGAGGGAGGTTATTATTGTACATTCATGATGGATTTAGTCCTTGGGGGCATCATTGAGTCATCCATTCATCATCCTTGTTTATATATTTTATTTCTTTTGGAGAGAGAGGCTTTTTCCCATGTGTTTTTCTCCTTTTCTCTATTTGTGAGAGATCATTTATACATGGGTACCTAAAATGACCTCATAGTTGGGACTTATCCTTCCATATTTACATTATTTGCATAATAATCTTCTCCTTCAGTTGCACTTAAGAGGGGGTGTTGGTGTAAATAGGTAATTTTCCTAACTAATTATTAGTGAGGTGATATTTACATGTTAAGCCCACTTAGGTCCTAAGCATGTTTAAGTTGTTTAGATAAGATTTTATATTTTTAGCCTTTATTAAATATTAATGTCCTGGGTCATTTAATAATGGAACAAGTCATTTAATGTTTTATATTAAGTACTTCATCACACCTTGGTCTATATAAGCAAGTTCATTGTACACTTTTTTAAGATACCTCATCATCATATTTGATCAATCTTAATATCAAGCAAGCTCATTTATTGCATACTCTCTCCTGGAAAGTTTTCATTGTTTTTACAGGTGGTCCTAGGATAGAGCTAATTTTCAACTCCTACAACATGTTGCCCCTCCTACCTATTGGGAACCTCACAAGTAGCTCTTATAGCAATCCCACTATCTATTGCACACCAATTCCTTCCTCAAGTTGCATTCCTCACTATTAATGTATCTTCTCTTTGGATATGTGGAGAATCTTAATTATGACCTCCCTAATAGAATCATTGCCTAGTTTTCTATACATAAAGATACAAATTTTAACATAAAAATGTGTGTGAATAAATTACATGATGGTTAGGAAAGGAAAACTTAGGGGAGCAACTTTCATTCAGGAACTTGTCCCAAAAAAGTTTGAGTAGTATTCAATATTTAAGGTTCAACCCTTATACTAGTCAAATCACTCATTTTCAATAGTCTAGGTCACCCATGGGGTCACCCCTAGTAAAATAGGAACCCCCCAAGCCACCCGTTATCCTAGGTCAAGTTGTCCCTAGTAAAATAAGTGACCCAAGATAGTAAACAAGCTAGTTTTTTGTCTTAAGGATCTTAGAAGCTCCAAATTAGTTTTCCAAGTTGGTCAAAGGCTCCTTTCCACACTTGTAACCTTAAGTAACCCTAAGCACTATGTTTTAACCTCACAAGGAAATAAATGGGTTTATGTAACCTAAGGAAAGTGTAGGTATTAAGCCAAAACAAGCCTATAGCAAGTTAAACACCACACAAGGCATAACTACCTTGATTCTTGTGTTATTTAGAAATGGATTGGTTATAACATATACTCTTGAGTAGATATGTTCTAATAAACGTGTTGAAAAATCATGAAAATCAAAGATTTGTTTAATCTAAAATTCTACTCTTCTCTTGAAAAAATCAATTTACCTCACATGTAAAAAAAACATACATGGCATGTTTTAACTCTTACCAAGAGTTGAATGTAAACATACTCATGATTCCAAATCATGGCCATAGCAATGTACATGACATAATATCATAATATCATTTGAAATTAAAAAAAACTAGATCCAAACATCATAATTAGGGCAAGGACATCATAAAAATATATCTCAATATACAACATCATCAAAGCATAAGACAATAATTGAAAGAATGTATCATGGAACCTCCATCCCAAATATAAACAATTCACCATGGATTACAAATTCTTCATTCGTGAATCTAATACAATTTGAGTAATGAGTGATGAAATTCCTTATTTATACATTTCACATAAATGACACACGAAGGCCCAACAATATCATAATCAAATAATGGACTTTGCACACTCTTCAAATCATATCTATAGATCTAACAAGCCCCAATGATGATTAACACAACCCAACCACATGGGACCCTAAGACCCACCCCTTTATCCTAATATATGATTGATTGATAAATCACACAATACAATATCAAGATGATATAAAATCAAAACATTAAAACATACCAAGAGTCATATACATTGCAGTAAAACCCACAATGACATACAAGGGTTATGGAATCAACAATCACTAATATCAAGCATTGATAACTTGATAAGAAATAGGAGAAGACTACTCAATGTAATCCATAGAGTTTAATCAGAACAATTTTTAAATACATGTAGCTTGTTGAGAAGTATGACATAATAATATTTGGGATTATCAAAAATGATCTCACAATCACCTAAGAATTAGAATTATGTCCATTATTACCTTGCATGAATCCTTTCAAGCGATTTGGTACAAGGAATGGATTTAGCTCCTAATTAGATGTATTACTTTTATTTGATTTCCAATTCATTTTATCTCATCAATTTTATCATCATGCATGATATTTTCATGGGCTTAGCCCAAATTTGAATGGTGAATTAGGGTCCAATATACTTCTAGCCCTAGCATTCAATCCTAAGACAAAACATTATAGAAAATTGACACTAAAAGTTAAGGCACAAAAAATGAGGCCAAAAATCATGAGCCCTACATCCAAAAAGATAAGAAATCACATTTCCAATAAGAGACATTTTATACAACAAAATATAAATAATCCTCAAGGCTCAAATTTCAAATTTTACAATTTCACAAGTAAAATTCACATCACCATTTCTTGGAGCTTCAATTTTCTTTAAAATTTTAAAAATTAAAAATTATAAAATTTAAGGATACCCTTATGAGCCTATGCAACATAGTAGCATGATTTTCACATTATGTAAGGTTTTGAATAAATTTTGTTAGAGTAATGGTGCTAAATATATTTTCAAAATAATTTACATCAAATTAAAATAATTGCATAACATCTATTCTAAGAGCTTTTTTCTCAAATTTCAATGTATGAAATGAAAACCATATGTAGCCACTTATTTTAGGCATGGTAAAAAATTGTTAGAAATCTAAAATAAATTGATAACCCAATGAAATTTATGAGATAAATTTTAAGCTACATAAATTGGAAAAACATAAACAATACAAACTAGTGACTTCGAGAGATTTGTAAAGTTAGAACGATAGAAATGCATTAAGAGCGTCCAAGATGTAAAATTATGCAATAGAAAATTAGATACAAATAAAAGATAGGTAGTGAATTTATATAGAACTAGGGAGAGGATGAAGGTGGAAAATCCAACCAATAGGGAGAGATCACCAATATTAAATGAAGTGATCAAAATAGTAAATGCTCCACCCTTTTAGGATGGTGACACCTCATCACCTTATCTCCTATTTATTAAATAATTAAACTCATTTTATTATCCTAAGCAAGCTTAATAAAAGTGTGGGAGAAACCTAGGACTAAAAACCTACACTAACACCCCCTTAAGTGTAGCTTAGGTGGGTGAAAGATGATGATGGGTCCTAAAAGATGAATCTGTGTTAGGTACCCATGTACATATAAAATCCCCTCCAAAGAAGAAGAATCCCTCTCCCAAAACAAGGAAGTATTACCCCCATAATAGAAAGAGAAATAAAGTGAAAGAACTCAAAATCCTCCCCGCAAATAGATCCAATGGTAGATACTCAAAACTGGATGTAGAGGATGATCCATGATCGTTGAAAAATATTCCTCCGCTTAGGAAGAAAAAAAACAAAGGTGTATGCAAGCTATCTCCCCATTCTTGGAAGGAATATGTGGGAAGAAAAATCAAAATGTATGAAGTCTCTGAACTTGGCTCAAGTGTCCCCATGTAAACATTGAAAGCTGGCATAATAAAATAAGGTATTCTTGGAAACACAACTAAAAATGAAAAATCAAAATCTCATAGAGACTAATGTAGAACACAATCCAAAGACTCAAGTATCTCCTCTAAAGATGTCTCCTCCAAATGTTGATCCAAAGTATCTACATTCATGTCAAACTATAATGAATTATTGTGTAGAAAATAAACAAGAGGGTAGATTATTCCCTCACAACATTTGAAGAAGAATCAATTTTATTAAAGAGAATATAAATGCAATCAATAGTGTCTCCCAAATCTACAATATGTGTCTCCGTAAATAAGTTTGAAATACCCATCAAGAAATCATTCCATAATTTTGTATCTAAAAGACTATGTATGTCCTACTATAAGGAATCACTAGAAGCTCTCGAAGAAGCAACATTGGACTCTGAAGTAGTAATGAATGATTGTAGAACCTTCTACATACTGATCCCACTAGACCTTGCATTGTAAAACCTCTCTATTATGTAAGTGAAGCTTACATGTTTCAATCACTTTGAGAGACTTGATTGTTACCACTCCTGGGTCTTGTACCTGTAAAGCATTCCAAACAATAACATGGTTATCCCATGGCATGTACTTCTTAAGGTACGACACATGAAAGACATTGTGCATCTTGGCAAGAGCTAGCAATATAAAAATTCTATACGCGATAGGGTTAACTTCCTCAAGAACCTCAAAAGGACCTACATAACGAGGAGCTAGTTTGGATGACTTTCCAAACATTATAGAACTCTTGTGAGGTTTTACTCTTAGCAAAAATTTCTCCCCTATTGAGAAATTTTTGGGTACCTATTTGGAATCTACATAACTCTTTTTCCTATCATTAGCTTCCACTAGCCTTTGCTTAATAATACCAACTTGCTCCTCCATTTCTGATAACATTTCTATCCCAAGGCTTATGCTATCCTCTAGCTTATCCCAACTTATAGGAGTTCAACACTTATTGCCATTTAATGCTTCAAATGGAGCCATCTTGATTCTAGAATGATAAGAGTTATTATAAGCAAATTCAACCAAAGGTAGGTAATCTTCCCACTTGTATTGTTGATCCTTGCAATACATTATCAACAAATCTTCTAGCACTTGGTTGACCCTTTCAATTTGACCATCAATTTCTAGATGATATGTTGAACTTATGGTCAATTGAGTCCCAAGTGAAGGAAACATGGTTTTCCAAAACCTAGATGTCACACGAGCATCCCTATCAAAAATAATCTTCTCAAGAATTCCATGCACCTCTTGAATAAACTTCTAATAGGAAATCCATCAATTAGATTCCCTAGTATAAAATGAGGCACCTTTGTAAACTTATCCACCACTACTAGAATAGCATTGTGCTTATTCCTTGAAATTGGAAGACCTTACACAAAATCCATGCTAATGACTTGTCATTTACTTTTTGAAACTTCATGAGGATACAAAAGACCTGTAGGGTGATGATGTTCTGCCTTCACCCTTTGACACTCTAAGCAACTTGCCACAAATATTGCAACATCCCTTTTCATTCCTTTCTAGAAATACAATGGCTTCACATTAGCCAACATCGTAGTCACTTCGAGATGTCCAGAATATGGTATAGTATGAACTTCTTTCCACACTAAATTCCTTAATTCCATAGAGTTAGGTACATAGATTCTTCCCTTAAACCTTAGCAAACCATTAGGTTCAAAGTGAAATCCCTCATACCTTGGGTCTTATGGATTATTTGAGAGTTCTTGCTTGACTTGCTCATAGTATTCATCACCCTTGGATTCCTGTGATAATTGACCCTTGAAATTGGTTTGAATTGATATCATTGAGGAGATATGGCTCATACAAATTAGGGCATCTACAACCCAATTCTCTTTCGCCTCGATATAGTTGATATTAAAATCATAGTCAGATATCAATTCCAACCACCTTCTTTGTTGTGCATTCAGATTTAGTTGAGTAAACAAATACTTTAGACCATGATGATCGGTCTTCAATTCAAAAGATTTTCCCAACAGATAGTGTCTCCACATCTGTAATGCATGAACAACTACTGGTGATTCCAAATCATGCAAAGCATAATTTTTCTCATAAGGCTTTAGATTCCTCAACTCATAGGCTATGACTCACCCATCCTGCATCAACACTCCACCCAAACCTTCTCCTAAATTATCTATGATGGCTATAAAATCACCATTTGGATTTGGTACTTTCAATATCGAAGTTGTGGTCAACTTCTCCTTGAGTTGGTCAAATGTCGCTTAACATTTCTCCATCCATTCAAACTTCTTCCCTTTTCTCTGAAAGGAGGTAATGGGAAAAGATATTATGGAAAAGTTTGCAACAAAATTTTGATATTAACCAGCCAAACCCATAAAATTTCTAACTTTCAGTACATTCTTAGGCATTGTCCATTCAAGCACTCCATTTATTTTTATTGGATCAACTACAATCCCATCAGTTGAAATCACATGACCCAGATACTACACTTACTTTTGAAAGAAAGTACACTTATAGAGTTTCCCATACAACTTATGCTCTCTCAATCGTTGGGGAATTTTCTCTAGATGCTGGAGATGTTCCTCTTCATTCTTGGAGTAGATAAGAATATCATCCAAAAAGACCAACACAAACTTATCCATGCAGTCTCTGAATAAATTATTCATTAAGTTCATGAATATTGCAGGTACATTTATTAGCCCAAAAGGTAGGACCATGAACTCATAATGACCATACCTAGTCTTGAAAGTTGTTTTAAAAA
>VDFB02323294.1:0-105106 GCA_007258455.2 Sequoia sempervirens | reverse complement strand
ATATTATATCAATATCAAGACTACTATAAATAAATGTGTATCTCTACAAGCCTATATGAAACCTTGCAACTATATCTATAAGTATGTATACATGTATAAGTTTTTCTCAATATATGAATGTATATATAAATATGACCATGATAGATAAATATGACCTATATGTAATAATATGAATGTGTGTGTGTGTGAATACTCAATTTGTAATGATGTATGGTAGGGAAGTATGTGAAAAAGCAAGAAATTGGGAGCAATATTAGAAATAAAAAATATAAATAAAAGAGATAATAATAATGGAGATCAATAACTAAATGAAAAGAAAATATATATGCATAAATGTAATCATATGTATGTATGCAAGTCACAACATATGTGTGTTGAAAGTAACACCTATGCTTACCTATTTGTAAAATAACATTATTGAGAAAATTTTATATTGTTTTGATACCTCACAATGTGTGTGAATTATTTGAGTGGAAAATGAATTTTGTGTGTTTTCAAGAATTTAAAGTATATATTAACTAGGTTGTTCTAATTTTTGTTTTATATAAAAATAATTAAAATAAGCAAGCAAACTTAAAGAGGAATATTGCATTAATGAAAGGAAGACTACATAGTATTTAAAGTTAGTATTTTGTCCTTAAGAAATAAAAATAAAAATGACTTAATCTTGTTTTTTATTAGGGGGAAACAGGTTTTGAATGGACCCAAAACTATTTACAACAGGTTTTGAATGGACCCGAAACCATCATGATTTGAAGTGACCTGAAACCCAAACTAAGATGGTCAAGCTGCCCTAAGAATAGAGTCAATAACACCCAGCAGCTAAACAGAGATTCAGCCAGCCATCAGCCAACAAACTACCCAACATACCAATATTTTACATGGATCTTGAACCCCTTGGTTTTGACGAGACCAACAACCCACTACAACAAGGTTTTGGCAGGGACCTTAAACCCAAATCCATTGGTTTTGAAGGGACCAACAACCCTATACAACCAAGTTTTGGCAAGGACCTTAAACCCAATAAAGATGCCCTCTCCACCTCTATAGGAGAGGTCACCGCAAATACTCAAGGCTCCAAAAGTGTTCCAAAAAAACTAGTTGCTCTCTCCACCTCTATAGGAGAAAAAACCAAGCTCATCCAGCCCACAACAACCACAACACTCCTACAAACCAACACTCCACCTCAATAGGAAAGGGATCCCCCTTAATGGGATCAGCGGGAATAAACCTTCACCAATAGAATACACCTCAACCCAAGAAGGAGAGGACTCCACCTCCATAGGAGAGGTCTCCACCTCAAAAGAAGACCTAGTATTCGAATAGAAGGAGAGGACTGCAATAAAAAGGAAGACCTTAGCAAGCAACAACATATGGGTCTTCAAGATAATCTCTAAAAGCCACCCAACCCTTAATACCTTCAGCACTGGACAACGGTGAGACAAAACCAAAACCATGCCCATAGAGGGGTCCAACCAAAGCACTAGCCCCCAAACATAAACGAAGAATAACAAAGCACACGGGGGAAAATCCATGAACAAGGGAAGAAAAAAGACACCTGCTCTCAGAATGATAAACCCCTGATAACACCAGAGCAGGCCCACACAAAACCCAATGAAGCAAAGGAAAGAAAACATCCTTACTCGAGCAGCAAAACCGCACCACCATATGGGCCAAAAACTCAAAACAGGCTCCAAACCAAAAGAATAGACATCAAAATCCACCTACCATTTGGAAGCCACAACCAGGCTAGCAAAGACAGCACCAAGCAAGGACTCCTCCAGGGAGTGATCAAAAGAAAGCACCTGATCACCCCCACCCAATGCCAAAGTGAGCCAAACGAAAGGCCACAAAGAAGAAGCAGCGACCAGAATAAACAGATCATCGCAGCGCCAGAGTCCTCTCGAAAGCAACATCTTAAAAAAATTAGAGGAGCGAAACACTTCCTCCTCCAAAAAAACCGACCAGGCTACAGCACAGACATCGGCCCACCAAACAACAATAAGCCCAACATACCCTAAAGCCTGTGCAGCCAAGGCAAAAGATCCCAAACAAGACATCCCCACGCCAATAAGATCATGCAATGAAGAGGGGATAGGCCAAAAGCAGTCGTTAAAAGCATAACACTGCCAGGAACAACAATAGAAGCCCTAAAGAGAAAGGGGAAAAAACCCCAAAACACGCGGTGGCAAAGGAAAACCACCTAGCACCACGAAGTCCGCCGGCAACCCCAGACCAAAAACAAGAAACACCTCCAGCACAAGGGCATCCTCATCGTCGTCTGAGTCTCCATCCTCCTCAGACGCTTCCACAACAACGCCCTCTGTAGAAATCAAACCTGCACCCCCACTCGCTCTGGCTTTAATCTTGTTAGGAAGTGGTTTAAGTGTGAAATAAAAAAGGGATAATTTTTGTATAGTGGAAAATTGCATTATAGAAATTAAAAAAAGCTCATTTTTGGAGGATATTCTATTTTATTATTTTTTGGGGCAACATTTTCTTCCCTCCATCTTTTATTGCTTAGGCTTTTAGAAGGATTTATTGGGAATGAATTGGAGTTGGATTTCTTCCTTGTATTGAAGATTGCATTGGAGTGATTATGTATTGGGTTGAGTGGAATAGCTTCTTCAAACCCTTATTTATTTTATTTCATTTTACCTTGGGTTGAAGGTAAGTATATTTAAATTCAAGATTTGTGATTATTTGTCTTATGAATTTGTACATGGAATCATTTGGTAGGATTGTGCATGCATAAATTTTTTTAGTTAGTTAAAATCAATTTAATTATTCTCATGTTTTAATTTTTTGTGATTACCCATTTTACTTTGAAATTATGACAAAAAAAATTATGTGATTGAAAAAGTGTGTTTTCCATGTGTCTTTAGCATCAAAAATATGTTCTTATAATTTTAAATTTGGGTGTGGTTTGAGCTTACCATCGTTGGAGTTTTAGAATTTTGTAAATTTATGGAATGTTGAAAAATAAAAATAAAAATTTCCTAATTGTTTAGTATTATTTTATGGGAAGAGAATCCCCTCATGAAAATGGGATGGATAATTATATGACCATAGGTGTTTTATTATTGGACCTCATTTTCCATGTCATTTTCATATTATTTCTTTTCCTATGCGGCCTTAGGAGGAGAGGACTCTAGGTCTTAGTGGAGTGGGATCTCACCCCATCCATTTGTAATGTAAACAATGTCAAGGTCAATGAGAGGTAATAAAAGATAAATAATTAAAAAGTATGGGGTTACATATTTCACACATAAAATATTAATCTGGATGAGTTCATTTTCTATATGCTCATGTGGATACAATGTATTATTGTGAAGTACATGGACCCTAATCCTATCATCAGCATGCGCTCAGCCGCTTAATCCCTACCGGCTTACAAAATCCCTCAAACCTGTACCCGGGCGCTTAATTTACCTGCCAGCATCATGCAATGTTTAATTTATCCTATATGATGGTTGAAGGCTGTATTTAGAGCAAATTATTTATTGACATGGATGAAAGATACATGCACTATAAAATGGCAATTGATATTATTGGCGATGTAATGACTTAAAATATTGATGACTGATTTACTTATTAACATCTAAGCCCATTATAATATTTAATGGTACCCTATTAACAAGATCAAATTTTAATATTATTGATCATATTTTTTTAGGTTTCATAATAATGTGTTTCATATAAGTTTGATGCATGCAAAGTAGCCTCCTAGATTGATGTTTTCACTATTGATCATAAAAGGAATCAAATTCTTTTTAAGGGATCATACCCATATTAAGTAATGTCTTAATAAGGCCATGAAGGAATACAATTTGATCAAAATAGTATATAGTGCCATGATGCTAACATTGTCTCTAAGCACACTCTGTAATTTTCGATTTTTTTGAAGTCACCTAAGGTTTTGAGTCATGGAGTTGGCAAGTGGGGGTGACTTGCGAGATCTCCCATCCAATGTGGTTGCTTCTATGGAAGTTAAGGAAGGTGTGAAGGTGAACAAGGAGTTGTCCTCTTTGGAGGTTTTTTATTAGGATTTTGAAAAGGCTCATGTGTCCCCTTCTTTTGGTCTTGACTCATTTTTCTCTAGGAGGATCTTGTATCCTATGTGGATAAGTTAGTGGGTGTTAGATCTCTAAACATGGTGAACCTAGGTTTTTTATTCTTTGAAGGTTTCATGTATTATGGAAGGACTGGAGTTTCTCATCCTTGATGATATGATGGATGAGGTGATTTTTGGGATTCAACCCTCCCTTTAAGGTAAGTTTCTTTCTTTAGGACCCCAACATTGATCAAGTTAGGAAATGGGCATAAGTTATTTGGAATCTCAAGGGTAGTGTCAATATCAATACAATGGATAATGGCCTCTTTCTTTTTAGATTTATGGTTTATGAATATCTGATAAAGGTGCTCACTAGGGGGCCTTGAGCATTTGATAAGAATTTTAAGAATTTCCTCTCCTTATGTAAATAAAATCTAGGGTTTGATTTGTCAGCTAATCTTGGTTCAGTGGCTCCTACTTGGATTTTCCTTCTGAGACTTCCTCTAGAGTTTTGGAATTACAAAATTTTCCAAGGTATTTCTAATTATTTTGGCCATTTTTTTGTTGTTGATAAAGTTACCCACCAAAATTCTAGACTGTTGTTTGCATGAAGTTGTGTTAATGTGGTTGTGAGCATGGTTTTACCTTCCTTTATATCTTTGAAATCAAGATTTAGCTTGTGGAACCAATCCATTGAGTATAAAAATGCAAGACTTTTTGTTAGACCTATAAGATATTTCATCATTTAAGTGACTCGTGCAAGAGATAGTTTTTGGCTAAAAATAAAATGGTGCCTTGCCAACAGAAACATAATGTTGTTCTAAAGTCCCTAGCATTAGAGATAGGTATTTGTAACCATGTTGAGTTTTCAGGGGTGAATGGTCTCTTAGTGATCCAAACTCAATATCTAGGGAAGAAAGTGGAGGAATTCTTGGAAAAGGATGGGGATGAATCTAATAAGAATCAAGATATGTTAGAAAAAAAAAGACAAGACACAAGAAACAAATGTTAGGGATGTTAATGGTAAAGGTTTAGAAGATGTTCTTTAGAAAGGTATGGATGGTTTGAGCAAATATAATGAAAAGGCTCATTCAAAGTAACCTACTTATATCATGTGATACATTGTTTCTATTCCAAAAAAAGATGAACTACTTAAGGAGGGACTTATTAACTCTCCCCCTCCAACTAGTAATGGGGGTTTGGAAGATGAATAAATTGATATAGATATAAAGGAAATTCAGCAAGTGGAAGATGTTTTCCTCTTAATATAAAGATTATTTCTATGAATAATAGTGCTTTTAATAGATTTTTTGGGGGTCTAAGTAAAGATTTGTAGGAGTCCCTTTCATTGTTGGGATTCAGTGCTAATTCTACTGAAACTCCTCCTATGGAGTTATTAAAAGGTGTATCAGAAGAGGAATAAACTCAAGTCAATGGGAAACCTCAAAAGAAGAAAAAATCAAATGTTGGGGGAGAAAATAAGTAAGGTAGACCATCACAAAGGGAAAATTGAACTCATGATACAACATGTGATGTTGGTTTTGGTAAATAGAAAACTTTGGATAGTCTTTTGGGGCCAAAAAAATAGAATAAATGATGGGATTTGGAGACCTTCACCTCTTGTTGTTAGTACCAAGGTGGTAATGATTTTTCCTCTAGTTAGTTATGAAGATTATATATTGGAATATTAGAGGGTTGAATAGAATTTTTAAGCAACATCCTATTGAGATTTATTTAGCTGATCTAAAAATTAAAATTTTTCTTATCCAAGAAACTAAGATGCAACAGTCTATTTTTTATTAGATTGTTAAGAATATTTGGCCTTCTACTTATTACTATGTTAGCAATGTGGAAGGTCCTTCTAGTGGAATAGCTACTATGTGGAACCCTACTAGAATTAAAGGTGTCAAAGAAAACCATTGCAAAGGAAACTTGATGACCTCTATGGAAGATTTGTATACCTTTATAAAATGGAACTTGATTAATATTTACACTCCTAATTCTAGATTCATGAGGATTTAGCTCTGGGGTTCCTTAGCCTCTCTGATCTCTTGTAGAAAATTGAGGGGTCTGAATGATTTCTCTGATAGTATGGTGGATCTCATTGATTTTCTTTCCTCTATGAGGCTTATTGATATTGATTTACAAGGTTCTCTATTAACTTGGTCTAATAGGAGACAAGGAAGTAATCATATTCAAGTTAAACTCGATAGGTTCTTAATTTCTAATGGTTTGAATATTCTCCCTAAACTTTCATTATTTTCCCTTCCTAGAACAAGCTCTAATCGTAATGTTATTCTTCTAAATTGGGATGTTGTTATGGCTAAGGGTCCCTTTCCTTTCAGGTACAAAATCATGTGGACTTCTCACCCTAATTTCAAAGAAATTGTTGAGATTTGGTGGAATATTCCTTGTTATGGTACTCTAATGTATTATCTGGCTCAAAAATTTAAAAAAGGGTTAAAGATTAGAATAAGATATCCTTTGGTAATATTTTCCACTAAAGATCATTACTACAAACCTTTAAGGAGGTATAGGGGAGAATGGAGGAAATAAATAATGATATGGAAACTTGTGTTAAAGAGCATGAGTTGGGCATTGAATGGAATAAGTTATCAAAGATGGAGGAAGTCTTCTAGAAACATAAATCTAGCATCCAGTGGTTAACAAAAGGGGACATAAATATAAAAATCTTTCATCAATCCATAATGAAACATAGAAGAAGAAATAAAATAAGAAGTTTGGTTAAATAAGATGGTACTATTTTGTTAGATGAGAATGACATTATTGTTGCTATTGTTTCCTTCTCTCAAGAAACTCTTGTTGAATCTAATCCAAATTTATTGGTGTTGGAAGAGCTCATTGATGTTATGCAATGTGTTGATTGATCAAGATCTCAAGGACCCAGGGAAACCAATCCTGCTACAAGAACTAAAAATTTTAGTGTTCTATTTTGGTGTGTATAAAGCTCCTGGGCCTGATGGTTTCCTCCATTCTTTCAAGACTTCTAGGATGTTATTTCCATTAACCTTCTAAATACTGTTAGGGACTTCATTAGATCTAGAAGACTATTAAATCAACTAAATTCTACCTTTATAGTTCTAATCCCTAATAAAAATGATGCATCTTCTTTACAAGACTATAGACCAATAATTTTATGTAATATTATTTATAAAATATTGTCTACTTATTTTTAATAGGTTAAAATTTATCCTTCATAGATAGATTTTCCCCAATCAAAAGGGATTTTTCAAAGGTAGAAAAAAATTGGATGTAGCTTTATCCACACAAGAATATATTCATTATATGGAGTTTAGGAAAAAATCAGGCATGGTTTTCAGATTGGACATCTCTAAGGCCTATGACAAAGTCTCTTGGCCTTTTTTGTTGGATATTTTGTAGAAGTTTGGTTTCAAAGGAAGATTTCTGAATTTGATCAAAGCTCGTGTCACTGCTCCAAAGTGTTATGTTATGGTTAATGGTTTCCCTAGGGGATATATCTCTTGTGGTAGAGGGCTTAGAAAAGGTGATCCTCTCTCCTTATTTGTTTATTTTTGTGGCATAATTTCTTGGTTAGAATCTTCAAAAGAGACTTGACCTAAGATTACTCAAAGGGGTTCAAGTTGCCTCTTCTTTGTCTCCTGCTTCTCATCAACAATTTGTGGATGACACTATTCTTTTCAAGGAAGCTTCAGTAGTTGAGGTAGGTCATTGAAAGTATATTTTGGAGGATTATGTTAGGGCTTCCGAGAAACATATCAACTATAATAACAGTATGCTTTACTTCTTCAACACAAATCGACTACTTAAGGATAGAGTTATGAGGATTATAGGTTACAAAATTGTTGTTTGTTGGCTACCTATCTTGGTCTCATTTTTATTTCTAAGATGCCTTCTAGTGATTACTAGAATAGTATTATTGAAATGGTTCAAAAGAAGTTGGCTAGCTAGAAAGAAAACTCCTTAGTCAAGCTAGAAGAGTGCTTAGTATGACAGATGGTGTTCAATTTTTTTCTCTGCATTTCTTCATGGTTGAAGATTTTCTTGTGTGGTTCAAATATGTTGATCACAAGTGTTCACTGCTGTTATATCTAGAGTTTCAGGTTTTGGATCATTCCAACAAGGAATAGTGTATTGCAATGTTGTGTTCACCAGTGTATGAATAGTGTATTGCAATGTTGTCTAGAGGAGAAATGGTTTATCTCTGTATTTATTTGCAGTTTAGTTTTTGGTCTTGTGGATCTGAGAGTGTGCTTATATTTCTCATATCTATCTTTAGTATGAGTTTTTTATGTTTTGGTGCTCCACAAGGTTGGATTAATGTGTTATAGTATGTGGAAATTTAATTGGGTGTGGAGGATGAGTATATTCATCAGGTGTATGATGTTGTGAAGGATTTGTTGTATTTTAGGATGTTGATAGAATATTCCAGATTGTGCTTAAGTGTTGTGTATGATTGGTGAGTCATATTTGGGTCAAAGGAAGCATGTACTTAATTTCTTTATGGTTTTTACATAGGTTCAACCGACCTTGGGTGTTTACACTAATTGTGGATATGCTTCAATGTTTTTGGAAGCATGGTGTGGCATGTATGTGTCTATTTGGGTCCAAGTAAAGGTGTGGTGTGGCCTTCTTTCATTCCTTTCCACTGTAAGAATGATTTGTACCAACCAAATTTGAATTTTCATGGTTGAGGTGCATAGCTGACCTTGTCAATTTTTTTCAAGGTTGAGGATGGTACAAATAATTGTTGAGTTGATGGAGAATTAGTGTGTGAAGTGTGTGATGTGAAGTGCGAAATGCAGTGCAAGCTTTAATGTGTTAGACTACTGGAAGCAGTGATCAGAAACTGTCTACATTCTTTAGAGAGGTTGTGAATGCATTGGTGATGTTGTGGTGGATCTTTATGTTTCTTTGAGATGGATTTATCATTGTAACATTCTTCTTTCTTCTTTTTTGTAATCTGGTAGTGAGCCATTGGCAGTGATCCCTTCGAAAATGAGCCTATTGTATTCGATGTTGCAATTACTTTATATTGTGAGCTAATCCTCACCGTGGTTTTTCCCTTCTTGGGTTTTCCATGTAAATCCAATGTTCTCATGTGTTTGGATGTGTTTTCATTACTATTTCTCATGTTTACATTTTGCTAATGCATGATAAGGGTTTAATGGTTTAAGAAATAATATCGATTTAAATGTTAATGAGGGTTTTGATGTTTTAATGTACAATTGATTCATCCCCCCTCTTAGTTGTCTTGTGCATTCAACAATTGGTATAAGAGAAAGGTTTCTTGGAATAAATATTAACCACTTGAGGTAGATATAGGATGGCACACAAGAAGGATGCCCCTCTATTTGATGGATCTAATTATGCATTCTAGAAGATCAGGATGGAAGGTTTCCTTACATCTCTATGGTTTGGAGTTTGGAAGTCTATTGAAATTGGATATGCAATGCCTACAAATGGTCTGAGCATTGTTGATGAAATCAAAGCATATGAGAACAATGGAAAACAAGGTATGCTCTCTTAAGTTGTCTTTCAAATACCAAACTTGTAAAAGTTATGAATCTTAAATCTGCTAGTGAGATATGCAATAAGTTGGAAAGTTTCTATGAAGGAGATGAAAAAGTCAAGAAAGCTAAGATGTAGAATCTAAAGATCAAGTTTGAAACCCCGTGGAAGTCAAAGGATGAACATATTACAAGATACATGTATAAAATGGATGAATTTTTCAATTCCATTAGAGGCCTTGGTGGAAAACTTGAAGAAGATGAGGTGGTAAAGAAGGTACTAAGAACTCTGCCTAAATCCTATAGTCATAAAGTTTCTACTATTAAAGAATTTTAGAATTTATATTAGTATTCTAGAGATCAGTTAATTGTTACTTTAACTGCTTTTGAATTAAGGAGTTTGGTTCAAGTGATTCAAAGAAAGATAATACTTTTAAAGTTGGAAAAGCAGAGGAGAATGAGGAATCTAATCCAAATGAATTTGATGATTTGGAAGCAAACTTTGTGAGGAAATTGAAAAAGGGAACTAAAAAATACAAAGGTAAGCTACCTTTCAAATGCTTTAACTATGGAAATATTGGTCACTATGCTTGAAGATGTCATGTTAAAGCTTCAAGAGATAGATCTAAGGAGAATAAAGGTGAATAAATTAAGAAAAATTATTATGTTAGAGAAGATGTTAGTATGTTTGATGATGAATCTGATTACCTGGATGATGTAGACGATGAATGCTTGTTCATGGTTTTAAATACTAGAACTAATTCTACTAACTCTGAGAGATGTATGGAGAAAAGTACTCTGAAAGCAGTTCATAACATTGAGGGAGCAATGTGATTGTTTTTCATGCTAAAGAAGAGAAGAACAATTGGATCATTGACAATGGATGCTCAAATCACATGACAGGTGATAAGAGTAGGTTTGTTAAGATTGAGAAGTTTGAAGATGGTTTAGTTAAGTTTGGTGATGATACATCTGCTAAGATATGTGGAAAAGGTCTAATCAATTTTGATGGAAAGCATAATACAGATGATGTTCTTTATGTTAAGGGTCTACAACATAACCCTTTGAGTGTAGGAAAAATGTGTAGCAAAGGATATAATCTTGTGTTTCAGCATGATGGTTGTGAGATGAGAAAAGGCTCTAGAACTGTGGTTGCAACAGGAAGGACAAATGGAAATGCTTATCAACTTAAGGGTGCAAATGGTCAATTCTTTATCACTCAGATTAATGAAATTTGGATATAGCATAGAATAATGTGTCACATCAATTTTGATAGCCTAGTGAGGATTAGTTGCAGTCTGGTGGTGTATATATAGGGATTTTACAAAGGGATGGGCCTCAAAACTCATGGTTGCATCACATTATTTGGTGTGATATCAAAATGTGTAAAGTGGATGTGCCAGATACAAGTGATGGGTATTGTTGGAATGGAAACAGATATAAAGTCAAGACACAGTTGCTGATATCATGGCTCCTAGAATGAATACAGTGCAAGCATAAATGAATGAAACAAGTCATTTTGGACTCATAAGTTCAAAGAGTAAGATGGTAGTCTGGGATTTTCTGGGATAATTGGCCATTTAGAATTCCGTCCCATCAAGCTGATGGAGCATTTGGGACAGATGAATATCCAAGGTGAAACCTATTTAGGCCTAGTAGGTAGGATCATTTTCCATGGTGAATCATGGGCTCAAAGTCCAGGGTGAAACTAAGGTCTTTGGTTGCACTTCAAATAGGTGTAGCCTCAAGTGGATTTTGAACCTAAAGTGACTTTGTTGAGATTTTGAATGGTCAAGGAGTCTTCAAAAACTTTGCAATGCATTGATTTACACTCTTCAAGACTCAAATCAAACACTGAGAGGGGAAATTTGAATGTGGGCATGGGGACATTCAAACACCTTTAATATTAAGCCAAAAAATGAAGGAATGTGACATGAAATAATGGTGTGATCTTGAATTTCTACAACAATGGAGGAAGGAATGCACTTGATGTCTTAGAGTGATAAAACCCTAACTTGCTTGAATTGAAGGGGAAGATAGATGATGAATGAATGATAGGAGATGTGTGAATGAGTTAAGAGATGTTAATTAGGGTTTAGAGGATTTTTTATAGGAAATTTTCCTAATTTTCTCATAAATTGGATCCCCAAGGCCAACATGAAGAAAAATAAAACTTAAATTCCAAAATTTCCTGCTCAAAAGTAAAAAATGGCCCAAATGGAACTCATTTCCCACCTTGGGCAAATCAATCCCACCTAGAAGGGACTCATTCACCACAAATGGCGATTAGTCCTAGAGGGGCCCATTTTCCAACTGGGTTGTTGGGAGACAAGAAAATCAAGTTTATATAGTGACTTTGTCAGTTATTTCATCAAATATTTCCTTGGGATGCACAATATGGGGTCATAGGGGTCTATTAATGATGATGTGAAGGTCAATTAGGGCTTGGGACACAAAAATCAATGTGAAAGTGTGATTAAATACACTTTACAACACTAAAATGAGGTCCACACAGCCTTGAAAGGCACAATATCCAATGTGAATGTGTAGGACACATTACAACACTAGATTAGAGTTAAGTTTATTTCACAAGCCTTCTAGGTTGATGTGAAGATGAAATTAAATACATTTTATAATGTTGAATTAAGGGAGAATGGGTTTATTAAGTCTAGAAAAGTGTGAAAGTCTTTTACAACACCTTTACAAGACATTCTTAAATGCATTTGAAAGGGTCCAAGACCTAGTGTGGATGTGAAAAACACCTCACAACACCAAATCAAGGCCTCATTAAGTCTAATTTATCATCAATTATTCCCCAAATCAAGCAAGTTTCCTTTTTTCTACAGTACATTTAGCCCCCACTTTAGTGAGAGGATGAACTTGCTTCAAACTCACACTAAAGTAGATGTTCAAGAGAGGTCCAATTGTACCAATTCGGATGGCTAGGATAACAAATATCGAGAAGGAGGTCAATCCCCCAGGATCTAAAATCCTAAGTCAAACCAACATGAGTGCAAGAGGACACGCACAAGAGTGAATGATTTTGTAGCAAGACAAGATACACGATCATGTAATGGAAAGAACTAGAAGGAAGAGAAAAGAAAAAATAAAAAGGTGGATCAAGCTTCGACCATTTTTCCAACACGTTGTGGATCAGATCTAGGTTTTTTGTCCAAAAATGCATACTCACTCTAAGGCGACTGAACTCTTGGCTATCCACTAGGTGAGAAGTCCAGAAGGTGAGAAACATACACTCACGGTTGGTATGTACTCACAAACACATAGGTGGTTATGGGAAAATTCATGCCTCAGAGTGGGCTTCCCGCTCAACCATACCTAATTTATACCTCCTAATAACTTTAATAAGGCGCCACAAAGAAAAATTATTTTCGAGCTCTATGAAGTAAGAAAAAATTTGTATGCTTGACACTCATAGACATTGTTAATGTAAAATAGTGCAAGGATTGTTCAAAGGTATTTTTCTTAATTTGTGCAAGGTCTCATCTTAGGGAACATCATGCTTAATTTTTCCAAGAGAGGATGTGTCAAAAGATGTATCACGCTCTTGGAGGGAATCAAGCCCAATGACTCCACCAAGAAAAGGACGCATCGCAAGAAGAAATAAATCACACAATGAAATGCGAGTGATGATGTATACCCCCACTTTAAAGTGGTTACAAACACCAATACTATGAGAAATTTCATTAAAGTAGAAGAAGGAGAACATGAGAGCTTACTCGGAAAGCCCTATGCCAAGTCATATATTTTCGATAAGCTACATCATGAAAAAGGTAGTATGTCACATGCGAGCCAACTTAAGGAATGTCGTCCACATCCCAAGCTTACTCTTATATGTGCATGAAAATTTAATGACTAGCTGAAAGAAGTAACAAAAAATGACATATGAGGACAATGCTACCTAACCCCTTTCCCCCATTGAGTGTAGGACAAGGGTGAGACGAAATGATTAATGAAATGCAGGCGAGAGTGAAAATCGGGATCAATTAGAGGAATGGGGTGCCCCCATATAAGGAAGAACACCAAACTCCTTAAGATTTTAGATTTTACTACTCAAATCCTTACATTCATTAGTGGAATGGCCATGAACTCTGTGATAGGCACAAAATGGAGTTTTGTAATAAAATTTCATTTGAGTTCATGGAGGGAGAGAGATCAAGTGATCTTGGAGGAGTCTCGACAAAATGCCTTCTTGATCAACGAGAGAAGATATTCCTATGGTTTGCTTCAAAGATACATCTTTCTTAGTATTAGATGTCATATCTATGCAATACTCTATAGATTGTGAGATTTTGTTCTCTCCTTTACAGGAGGGTGTAAAATCTAAAAAATTCAATTCATTAGTGTTTTGCGAGATGACATTGACATTAAGCGAAGGTGTATTTTTGTTTAATAGATTGTAAAGGAGAACAATCAAGACCACTAGTGTCTATCAATTCAGGATGCTTTACAGTTAAAGTTGGCTTAGAAGAATGTTGTGTGAGAGTGTTGATGTTGAGTGAAGGCTTGGTTATTTCTATCAAAGGACAATAACCAAGACCATGAGCTATTTATTGTTGGATAGGATCGATAGGGTTGCAGATACCTTGTCCGTGAGCACCACATCCTTTTCCACTATATCCAAGTTGTTTCATAAGTTCATAACCTTGTCCATAAATCTTTTTCATTTCTTTTGGATCAGATGGTTGTTTGTGATTAAGTTCTTCAAATTTTGTTGTGTAATTTGCTTCTTTGTCTGAAGTGGTTGAGGTGGATGCTTTCAAAAGGTCATTTGAAGTTTGTGTTGAAATTATTGTTGTTTCTTTTCCCTTATTTGAATCTTTTTTTATTGTTTTTGTATTCACCCATGAAGTCATGTTTGAAATCCAAGGAACCCCAATCATCTTCTAATAGCTTGGTAACTTGTTCAATATGTTGTTGTTTGTCGTTTTGTTGTGCGAGTTCCACTTGTGTGGTTGGTGTTAATGTGTTCAAGGGGTTCTCTTTGTTTTTCTCAAGTTGCAAGACACTATAAGGCTTAGGATCAATGTCAAGTGTGTGGATTGTGTTGTTGTAGATGTATTTCATTTTACAATGAAGAGTAGAAGGCACGCCATTCATTGCATGAATCCATGGCTGGCCTAAAATGATATTACAAGAAAAATAATTAGGCATAACTTGGATTGGTGTATCCAATGTAACCTTCCCAAGTGTAAGAGGCAAAGTGATCACACCAAGTGGTTGTTTTCCTACATTGTCAAATCCCTGGATAGACAAGGAATCAGGTTGAATTTCTGATTTATCCACACGAAGTCTATCCAAAATATTTACACTACACACATTAAGGGAGGAGCCATTGTCAATAAGGGTTCGCTTTATCCCTATTCTTTTTTATCGAGATATGATTATGAAAGGATCATTTTTTTCTTGCACGACCAAAGAGGGGAGTTCACTTTGGTGGAAAACAATGCCAACATTCAATCCTTGAATTATAGATGCTATGTCATTTGGTTGTGCATTAGAAGGGATAGGAACTTATTGTAAGGATGTTTGAAGCATAGTGTGATAGGTAGGTGAAGTCTGAAGAAGGTCCCAAAGGGAAATCTTGGCGGGAGTACTTTTAAGTTCAACAAGATCATACTCCCTTAAGCGGGGCACTAGGCAATATAGAATTTGGCAAAGGTAAAGAAGGTGGGTTTGGTTGTGGTAGTGATAGATTGTTTCGAGTGTTATATGTATGAGCAACATTATTATGACTCAGTTGCTGCAAAACATTATTCTTAGGAGGGTAAAGAGTAAACTCGGGTTTAGGTGGAGGTGGAGGTTTATGTGACGGTGGGTAAAGGATGAGTTCAGGTTGGTTTTGAGTTGGTTGTTTGTGTAAAGGGGGGTAAAAGATGAGTTGAGGTTGAATAATATTAACATCCCTTGGCAAATGAGAATCTAACATGGGATCTACATTGTCTTTGAAGGGAATAATATCATTATAGTCAATGTTATCTTTATCTTGTATCATTATATCCTCCCTAGGAGGAGAGTTTTTAGGATAACAACAAGCCACATGTTCTTGACAAGTAAAGCTTGGTTCTTCCAAAATAACTTTGTCACAACTAAGGGAGTTATTAATGTTTGAATGTGTTTGATTATTGATAGTGAGGAGATTAGGGGAAGACTCTATTTGATCGTTCATTGTCTGTAAGGTCTCATTCTTGGGTTCCATAGTATTTACCCTAATAGGAGAGCTTACAATATGGTCACTCAAGTTTGAAGTGTGTAAAATGGCTTCATCACAAATAGGGGAGGCATCAAGAGAAGGACCGCTATGGTTTTCATGTTTTCCAAATAGATCTTCCCATAGGATAGGGACATTAGGGAAGGGAGGGGAAATATTCTCATGATCTTGAATGGGTATATCTTCTAACACCAACCTATCCTCTTTGTATCGAGGAGGGATATTAGGAGAAGAACAAGTTTGATTATCATGATTATGGAGACTAGGTAAGGTAATGTCTAGAAATGTGTCTATGATTTCATCTTTTTGGTGTGTTGTGTGATCATCATGATTACTTAGCGTGATGTCCTCTTCTTTAGTAATGTTATGTCTAATAGGAGAGGTAAGAGGAGAGAAACAACTCGGATTGTCAAAACTCTCATCAATTGGTTCTTCTAGCACTATAATATCTACGTCACAAGTGTGAGAGATAATAGGAGAAGAAAAAATGTGATTGTTATGATTATCCAAGTATTCTTTCACTAGACTAACCTCATCCAAATAAGGGAAACTAGGAGAGGGATCGATGACGAACAAAAAGAGAGGAGAAAGGACCTCATATTCATATGCACTTAACAAAACTCTCTTACAACATGCAATAAGATCTAAAAATAGAACATGAAATATGATAATTATAGATTTTTGTAAGGAAAACATGATGTAATGATTATTCTAAAAACTTGAAATGTAACTATGCTAAAGCAATCATGCAAAAGAGGAATACAATTTTTTAGATTGTAAGGATGACAATTAACTGATTATGCTATGTAACAATATGAGAATGCAAACTTGAAATTTAAACCATGCATGAAATGAGTGAATGTAAGCTAGATGTAATGACATGCATGTTATAGAAAATCATCCAACTGATACAGTTAGGTAATGGCACCAAACATAAGCTTAAAAATAGGGTTTTTCGTTCCATAAAGGGCAGTTTCAGGGGTGAAAAGGGACTGATTCGCCCAAGGTGGAAAATGAGTCCCAGTGAGGGATTTTTTTAGAATTTCCAAATGTTTTTGATGGATTTTGATGTTTTTTGGGCTGTAAGATGCTGACCTAAGATGAAAATGTAAAATTTCAAAAAAAATAAATGAATTTAGATGCCAAAAATGCAACCGAAATGCACTTTTCATGAATGCAAAATTTGACACCTAGCATGCAAATTAATCCATGCAAACCCTAATGCAAGGTCAATGCAAGCTAGATCTATGATGAAGGACTCCAAATTAGACAAGAAAGTATTCGAAAAGCAGGTTCACCAAAATGAACCAACAATTTTTTGAGTGTTATGTACTTCTCTTACTCTCTTAGGGTTTTTCACCTAAAAGGAAAGAGATAGACTCAAAAACTGTGGTGGTTCACTCAAAATAATACAAGTATGATAGAAATATGTCTAAATGGAATGTCCCAAATGCAACAAAGTGATAAAATATATTGATTAATGAATGGAAACTAAGGAAATGTAGAGTGTTTGAAAACACATTGTGATATGCAAAAACACCTAGAAATGAATGAAATAGAAAGTGTGCACCTGAGATCTTGATGGAGACTGGAAATGACTTCTGCAATGCTGTTGATCCTAATTTTTAGGCCTGGTGGGACTCATTCGCCATTCTGGGTGAATTAGTCCTAGTCCTGTGAAACTGTTTTGGAGCTTGTTTCAGACAAATGGGTATCCAAAACTGCAGAAAACCTATTTCAAGCCTAGCAGTGGGACTCATTCTCCGTCCATGGAAAATCAATCCACTTTTGAATTTATGAAAATCCAAAGGTGGAAACTGAAGTCTCTGATCCGCACTTCAGCTCCTGACAGGTGTCCACCTCTGAAAGTCTAATTTCTGAACTTGAAAGTGAATTTTTGTTGATATTCTGACTTGTACAACAAGGAGAAGTCTCCAAAAAATTTTCAACTTGATCTTTAATGATTTACAACTCTTCAAGACACCTAAATTTATAAACATACAAGAAGAGAAGGGGAAATGTTGGATGGCAGGACATGGGGGTTTGCCTTGGTCAAACCCCTTTGTAGGTAATTAAACCAAAATGATGAAAGAATGTAATGAAGCATGAAACAATGAATTTAGTACCTTTCCATGATGTTTGATCTTGGATTTATGCAGCAATGGAGGAAAATTCTTCCCTTGAATGTCTTTGGAAGCTTTCTTGATGGCTTAGAGTGATAAAACCGTAACTTTCTTGACTTGAAAGGGAAGATAGATGATGAATGAATGATAAGAGATGTGTGAATGAGTTAAGAGATTTGAATTACGGTTTAGAGGCTTGGTTTTATAGGAAATTTTCCTAATTTTCCTATAAATTGGATCCCTAAGGATGACATGAAGAAAAATAAAACTTAAATTCCAAAATTTCTCGCTCAAAAGTCAAAAATGGCCCAAATGGGACTCATTCGCCACCTTGGGTGAATCAGTCCCACCTAGAAGGGACTCATTTGCCACCTTGGGTGAATCAGTCCCACCTAGCAGGGACTCATTCACCACAGATGGTGAATTAGTCCTAGAGGGGCCCATTTTCCAGCTGGGTTGTTGGGAGATAAGAAAATCATGTTTATATAGTGACTTTGTCAGTTATTTCATCAAATATTGCCTCAAGATGCACAATATGGGGTCATAGGGCCCTATTAATGATTATTTGAAGGTCAATTATGGCTTGGGACATAGAATTCAATGTGAAAGTGTGATTAAATACACTTTACAACACTAAAATGAGGTCCGCATAGCCTAGAAAGGCACAATATCCAATGTGAATGTGTAGGACACATTACAACACTAGATTAGAGTTAAGTTTATTTCACAATCCTTCTAGGTTGACGTGAAGATGTAATTAAATAGATTTTATAATGTTGAATTAAGGGAGAATGGGTTTATTAAGTCTAGAAAAGCGTGAAAGTCTTTTACAACACCTTTACAAGACATCATTAAATGCATTTGAAAGGGTCCAAGACCTTGTGTGGATGTGAAAAAAACCTCACAACACCAAATCAAGGCCTCATTAAGTCTAATTTATCATCAATTATTCCCCAAATTAAGCAAGATGCCTTTTTTCTATGGTACAAGTTCAAATCAAGTTGTAAGAGATCTACCAAAGATTACAAAGCCTATCAATGTTGTCTACAAGGAATTTCAGATGGGGAAGCAAGCTATAAAGAGTTTTAAAGTCAAAGAACAATCCACTACTGGTCCTTTGGAGTTGGTGCATACAAATCTTTATGGACCTACAAAAATCAGAAGTTTTCAAGGTGACAAGTATTGTGTGTTATTAATTGATGATTATTCTATAATGAGTTGGGTTACTTTTCTCAACGAAAAATTAGAAGCTTTAGATATGTTTAAGGCGTTCAAAGCTATTATTGAGAATGAAATGGATATGAAAATCATTTTTTTTAGATCTAACAAAGGTGGAGAATTCACCTCCAATGAGTTTAACACTTTTTGTGAAGATCATGCAATAAAGAGGCATTTGTCAGCTCCTAGGAATCCTCAACAGAATGGAGTTGTGGAAAGAAAGAATAGAATTGTTCAAGAACCAACAAGGACAATGATGAAGGAAGAAAATCTATTGGATGTCTATTGGAGAGAATCAATACATGCTACAGTCTACATACTCAATAGAGCACAAGCAAGGACAAACAATTCAAAGAATCCCTATGAGTTGTGGCATGGAAGAACCCCTACTATGAAATATTTCAAAGTGTTTGGAAGAAAATGCTATATCAAAAGATATGAAGAAAGCTTAGGAAAGTTTGATGCAAGATTTGATGAAGGAATCTTCCTTGGATATTCTATAGGAAGTAAGGCTTACCAGTGCTACAACAAGAGGTTGAAAAGGATTGTTGAAAGTGCAAGTGTCAAAGTGGATGAAGACTTACATAAAAATTCAGTGATGATAGATGTATACGAATCAAATGAGTCCTCTTGCAGAGAAGAAGAGAAGGACGAAGGTAAGGAAATTGAAGTACATGTTGAAGAGGAAGAAGCTTCAGAAAAGATTCCTAAGACACCCAAGTATGTACATAAGAATCATTTAGAAGATCATATCATTGGTGGCAAGAGTAGAGGTGTGTTGAAAAGAATAAAGACTACTACGATAGAGGAACAAGTAAACTTATGTTTAATTTCCAAAGTTGAACCTAAAATAGTCATTGAAGCGTGAAAAAATGAATATTTCATCAAGGCTATGGAAGAAGAACTAATGCATATTAAAAAGAATCAGACTTGGGAACTTATCCCAAAACTAACAAACAAGAATGTGATTGAAAATAAGTGGGTATTCCATAACAATTCGAATGAGAGTGGAGAAGTGGTAAGGAACAAGGAAAGACTTGTGTGTAAAGGCTACTCACAAGGAGAAGGAATTGATTTTGAGGAGATAGTTGCTCTAGTGGCAAGAATGGAAGCTATTAGGATGTTTTTATCTTTTTCAGCACACAAAGATTTGAAATTTTATCAAATGGAAGTGAATTCTACATTCTTGAATGGTGAATTGGAATAATAGGTTTACATTGAACAATCAAAAGGCTTTTAGTTATCATATAATCTTGATATGGTCTGCAAGCAAGCCCCTAGAGCTTGGTATGCAAGATTGGATAGGTACTTGTTGCAATAAGTATTCAATAAAGGTACCACGGATAGTAATCTTTACTTTAAAGTTGAAAAAGATCAAATTTTGATTGTGGTTGTGTATGGTGATGACATAATTTTTGGAGGAAATGAAGCAATATGCAAGATATTTGTAGAAGAGATGCAAAAAGAGTTTGAGATGTCTATGTTTGGGGAGATGAATTTCTTCCTTCAAATTCAAATTAATTAGACAAAGAAAGGGATATTCATTTCACAATCAAAGTATGTCAAGGAGATGTTGAAGCAGTTTGGAATGGAAGACTCTAAACTAGTATGTACTCCTATGGTTATTGGTTGCAAGTTGAGCAAGAATGATGAATCTCTTAAAGTTGATCAAAGCAAGTATAGATAAATGATTGGAGGACTACTATATCTAACTGCTACTAGACTAGATTTCATGCATGTAGTTTATCTTGTGGCTAGATTTCAAGAAGACCCCAAAGAGTCACACGTGGTAGTAGTGAAGAGAATATTCAGATACTTGAAAGACACTCTAGACCATGGTTTGTGGTATCCAAAGGATATTAATTTCTCTTTGAGTGCTTACACAGATACAGATTGGGAAGGTTGTGTGGATGATAGGAAAAGTACAAGTGGTGGTGCATTCTTTCTTGGAAATGGGTTGGTGTCTTAGCTAAGCAAGAAGCAAGATTCAATATCATTATCTATTGCAAAGGCAAAATATATTGTTGCAGCCTCTAGAGTTTCTTTGATAAGATTCTATCTGTGGGTCTTCAAACCTCTTTAGTGGTTGAGTTGCTAAGAAGGTGTTCCAGATGATGAGAATGTGTTTATGGTGTTTTGTTTCTAAGTGATTTTGAGAAAATTTGAACAAAAGAGGAAACAATGTGGTGAAGAGTGCTCACCATGATAGAATGGTGTTTAGTGTTTTGCTCCACATTTTTTCATGGTTGAAGATCTGCTTGTTTGGTTTAAATATGTTGATTAGAGGTGTTTAATGGTGTTATATCCAAAGTTTCAAGTTCTAGATCATTCGACAAACAAAAGTTGTGTTCACCAGTGTATGAATAGTTTATCCCACATTTCTCCATAGTTTGGTTTCTAGTCTTATGGATCTAAGGGTGTTCTTATATTACTCAGATCTATCTTCATCCTAAGTTTTTTTTTTTGGTGCTCCACAAGGTTGGATTCATATGTTATAGTATGTGGAAAGTTAATTGGGTGTGCAGGATGAGTATATTCTTCTAGTGTATGAGGTTTGGAAGGAGTTTTTGGATTTCAGGATGTTGATGGAATATTCCAGATTGTGCTTAAGTTTTGTGTATGATATGAGAGTCATCTTTGGGTCAAAGGAAGCATGTACTTAATTGCTTAATGGTGTTTACATAGATTCAGCCGACCTTGGGTGTTTACACTAATTATGGATATGCTTTAGTGTTTTTGGAAGTGTGGCATGACATGTATGTGTATATTTGGGTCTTAGTTAAGGTTTGGTGTGGTTCACTTTCATTTCTTTCTAACACAGGAATTCTTTGTGCCGACCTAATTTGAATTTGCATGATTGAGGTGCATAACCAACCTTGTCAATTATTTTCAAGGTTGAAGATGGTACAAATAAGTGTTGATTTGATGAAGAATCAATGTGTGAAGTGTGTGATGCAAAGTGCAGAGTTGTGAAGTGCCAAAGTGTGAAATGCAGTGCAAGCTTTAATGTGTTAGACTACTGGAAGTGGTGAGTAGAAGGTGTCTACATTATTTAGAGAGACTATGAATGCATTGGTTATGTTGTGGTGGATCTTTATGTTGCTTTGAGATGGATTTCTCATTGTAACATTATTCTTTCTTCTTTTTATGTAATCTGGTAGTGAGCCATTGGTAATGAGCCCTTCTTTGCTTTTGGGCAGTGATCCCTTTGAAAGTGAGCCTATTATATTACTATTGCAATTACTTTATATTGTGAGCTAATCCTCACTATGGTTTTTCCCTTCTTGGGTTTTCCACATAAATCTGGTATTCTCATGTGTTTGGATGTGTTTGCATTATTGTTTCTCATGTTTACATTCTGATAATGCATGATAAGGGTTTAATGGTTTAAGAACTAATGTCGATTTGAATTTCAATGAGTTTTTTTATGTTTTAGTATACAATTGATTCAGCCCCCTCTTAGTTGTCTTGTGTATTCAACAAGGAGTATGCATTTTCAGTTACCCCTCAATTAATTGGGAAAGTGACGAGGTTGAATTGTGAAGGAATCAAGGTTGCTAAGAAGACCAATGGTAAGTACAATAGGTTTATTGATAGGTTCTTTGAAGAAGGTGAGAAACTAGAGTGTTTTTAAAATGGCTTCAACAGAGAAAAATTCCCTATGATATAGTAAGTTTTCGTGCAATGAAGTGTTTCAGTTTAAAAGGTAGATTTATGATTGTTTAGGGTGTCATTTTCCATTTTAAAACCACTTTCATCATAAGGATAAGATTAATATTCTCTTCTTCATGTTCACCTCACTCCAACATTGTATTAAAAATGGAGCTTCTCCTCCCCTACATCAAGGTCTTATTATGGATCTGTATAAGTTTTTCCTATCCTTTTTTTCACAACCCAACCTTGCCCCTATGGATAATTTGACCAAGATAAAACCTATTGAGAGCAAACCCAACCTACCTTCTAAAAATTATCTCCTAGGGGGAAAATTGCTAAAATTAAAAAGGGTTCTTTGAAATTTGATATTGCAAATAACCAATCCTTAGAGGAGGATCTATTAAAAATTACTCTCGAGAAAAGAAAGTCCTCCCCTTTCCTCCCTGGCTCCTAAAAAAAGAAGATTGATTTCAACAAGAGTAATGGTTCTAAGGGGGAACTATTAACATTGTTGATGATATGGACTTGGATCATAATGAAGGGAAGATTATTGTGTCTTTTGGCTTTATTCAAATAGGTGGTCGAAGGTCTGCATGTTTGGAAAAGGATACTCCTAAGGGTAAAGAAAATGAGTAGAAAGGAAAATAACTTGTTTATGATGAGGATGTGGAAGAGTCTACTGATGAATATTTTTTTCCACACATTGTTGAGGAGAATATGGAGAACAATGCTCAAGAAGATGAGGAGAAAGTTGAAAAGGACTACACGAAAGACTATGACACTAACAATGTTGAGGAGGTAAATATTGAAGAAGAAAATGTTGAGGAAGAGTATAACACTAAGATTGGTCAAGAGGAAGAAGATTTAAACAAAGAGGAGGATATATTAGGAATTGGGATTGAGATTGAGATTGACAGTGCAACCATTGATGAGCTCAAAATGTAGACTGTTGACCTTCATGTCTACTTCTCTATTCTAAAGTGTAGGATTGACTCTAAAAAACTATGGGGAAGTTCAAAGTGATGGAAAATTCCCTTGGAAGTATTATCTCTATTACTAATGGTATGATGCAAAAAGCAATAATGGGAACTATTTTGGGTCAGTATAAGACAAAAAGAAGAGGAAGAAACAAAGTAAGAATTTGGAAGTAAAAAATTTATCTAAAGGCATAAACAAGAAGCCTATGACTGGATGTATGGACTCCCTCAATGCTTTGATGGATAATTGGAACCTTATTAAAGTTTCTATGGAATGATGGATGTTGATGATGTTTTTTTTTTCCTTTTTTGTTTTATCTATATGTTGTTCCCAGGCTTGCATGTCTACTTTTGTTTATATATTGCATGCATGCCTCTCTTGATAATATGTTTTAGGTGTTTTTCTTTAGGCCTACATGTCTCCTTATGAATTTATGTGTCCATCTTGGACTTTGTGCCAATTTTTATTGTTGGTATGGTTCAGTTAGAGCCTTATTTTCTTGTTCTACTTTTTTGTTTATGTGATTTTCAGGATTAGGGCCCTTTCCCTACTTTTTTTATCAAAAAAATTGTCTCTAAGACTATAAAATATCATCAATTTATATAGTCATATAAATTGTTATTAATGTGCCATATAGACATACAAAATATATTCCCTTATGTTACAAAGACTATTACTAAAACATTCAGCCTCTCTTTGGTCAACTAGAAATTGAACCTTGAACTTCTAAATCACTTTGTATCATTTTGATCCCCTATGCTCCTTACTGTATCATAACTCAACCTATATATACAAATTATAGTATTAGATACGATGAAAAACTCTATAAAAAATATTATTTTAAAATGACATAAAAATAATAAACACACTTATAATATACTAGTAGTCCATTTGTTCTTTATTTTGATACTCGACAACATCAAGAGAGGTGCACCCTTAAAATAGAGTCCTTGCATTAATCTATAACATAGCAAAAGTAATATATACCAATTATTTATTAATACCTAATGATATCAATTGAGATTAAATAATAATAATTAAATGTATATATTTATACTTGTACATATGTTAGAGATATTGAGGATGAATTTGCAATAGCAACACTGAAATCTATTTTTTCCATATATTAAAAGGCGTGACAATTGACATCATCAACTAAACAAACAATAATAGATTTAACTAAGAAAATCAAGTATAAATAAACAATTATATTGAATTTTATAAAAATAATAATTAAAAATGTGTTATAATGTACATAAGTAAATCTAATGTCACAAATGGGAGTACCAATAGGCATGTTCAATGATGGTGTAATGCCCATCTATTCGACAAAAAAATGTATTTTTAAATATCAACATTATTATAAATCTAAACTAGTTACTAATTATTGTGATATATTAGAAATTTACCTCACATAAATGGGACCATAAAACTTTACTAATGAAATTTTCTATGTTGTAACATCCTATGATATTAGACCCTAAAATATATAATAAATGCATATTTTTAATTTAGTTCTATAATTAAAAATTAATTTACATGTTATAATTTTAAGTACAAAATTTTATGTTACAAATTCATATTAAAATACCAATAAATAATCACAAAACAAATATTTTTACTAGCTCATCAATGATCACTCACCGCCATGTGCTACTTGATCACCTACTAAGATCCTAATACATGTACAATGACAATGAGTGCACTCATGGAAGGTGACACCCTCTATACCCTATGGACCATTATCTCCTCCAAAGCATAAATGATAGTGTTATAGCATAAATGGGAGGTAATAACAATATAACGGCATTATTTTTTTATATGGTTATCTACTAAACCATGATATTGGGACATCTATGTGCCAATTTGTATAAGGGTGTGTGTGTCTAACAATCTCATGAAGAGGCTACACCTTCATAGTCTCTTTCATAATTGATAGCTCACCATCACATAATATATAAATTTTTGTGTTAGTAGTCTTTATTGATGATGTTTTATCCAATGAGCTCCCACCCTATCTTGGGTAAAGCCTCCACCTCTACCTTGAAACTCCCTTATGTCAAAATAATTTAAAATTTCATGAAGTGCAAACTCATAGTAAAGTATTCTTAGAAAATATAATAGTACCTCATGGTTTTTACAAGAAATTTAGTCAAAGACCATCCACCACCTATCCCAAGATTTATTTTTTATATCATTATTATTACACCAATTGATATAAAATATCTTGAAATTCATAGCAATGGGTGTATTAGTTTTGGTATCGGTAAAAATAGCACAAATTTGGACTTTTGTTATCTCTTTCTTCACTTCATCATAAGATTTAACTTTGTTGCATAAAATTGGTGACATGGATCTCTATAAAATTCATATTAATGGATTTGACTCATCACTAAATTAACTCATTTGATCATTGGTTCCATTGATGAAGCAAGTAATTCATGATGGGGGTTTACTATCAATGCCTTTAATTTCAAAACTAATTCTACAATTTAAATTTTGTTTTGTTCTAAAGGCCCTAATAAATCCTCGTGTATTTTCCCAAGGTGTGTTAGAAGTGTTGGAGGAGATTCAGATGATGTGGAGTTATCTTCAAGAATTTATTCATCTAATTTAGGTTTGAGTTAGGGTTTAGAGGAGCTAGTATAAATAAATAATAAATGATAAATGATACTCTAAAATATTAAAATTTATGAAAATGGAAGCAAGATTTGATTAAAAAAAATATAAAAATATTGACTACTTACCTATCTCATAACAAATATTGTCAAATTTCCAAAATGTGTTTGGGTCTTGTTTAGTTTGCACCTGTTGACTATGAGTGTTTGGTAGTTGATTCATTTTTATTTTTTTATGGCAAACAAAACATGAATGTGTTATATTTTTTGCAACATAATGCAATCATTTTCCTTTTAAAATTATTGATATGGACGCTTTTTTGTCCCGCAATTTGGTGCACTTGCCCATATACAAGTAGCAATCATCAAACCTATTTCAATGATAATAAAATGCATAAAAAATGATACTAAATATTATAATAAAATTACTAAATTGTATATAGAATGATATAAACATGTGTTAAATGATAGAAATGATCTAGGAGCTAAAAAATAGAAACTAGACAAAGGATAGTTAGGGACATGGAACCTCCATGTGATTTAATCACTAATGGTACCTACAACTGGATACAGAGAAGAGTTGACTACTTGGTATCTTGCCAAAATGGTCAAGTCCCAATCTGGTACTTTGACCTCAACATGTCACAAATAAAATATTTGAATGGAATGATGTGGGCTTTTAATCCTAAGTGCATCTAGAATTAAAATAATAACAATATAATAACCCGTGATATCAATCACTCAAGTCAATATAAATCTTAATATCCTAGTGTGTATGAAAGGGAAATATAGGAAATGTGGACTCATTAATGACTTTGCCAATGAAATGAAATAGCATGAATACACTTAAAGATAAACCATTGTTACCTCATGAAAATAAAAGAGGATAGATGCATTTGAGGAAAATCACAAAGAAGTAAATAAAATCATAAGAAAAAGAGGAATATAACAAGATTAGATATCTCAAGAGATAAAGATACAAATATATATTTTGTTAGAGATCTAAAGAAAAATAACAATAAAAAAATCATAAATTGAAATGAGAATAATTATACAATTATTGAATCTCAATAACATAGAAGAAATTCTAACCAAAGACCCATAGGGTTTTGTCCAAGAAGCTACAACTAAGAGAAAATTTGAAATATTTAATCCTTTTTGTTTCATATGCTTGTATTTTTACTAAAATAAGATTTTTGAGAGGTTGGGGAAGGACAGGAACATTGGTATTCATAAATATAGAGATACTATATGTTGGATAGGACAACTAAGAGGGGGGATGAATCATTTGTCACAAAATTAAACCTTTAAAGCATTCACCAGAACTAATCCTTAATACTGCTTAAATGAATAAACATTAAGTGCAATTGCAGAAACTAAAAACCATCACACAAAAAAAATAACACCAGATTTACGTGGAAAACCCAATAAGGGAAAAACCATGGTGAGGATTAACTCACACTATAAAAGATATCAAAATCGATTACAAAAGGATCACTTCCTAAGAAACAAGGCTCACTACCAAAACAAGGACTCACTATCTGGATCAGGACTCATTTTCCAATAGGGCTAACAACCCAAGGGGCTCAATGCCATAGAGATACAAAGAAGATAGAAGAGATATGTTATAGATAGAAGACAGTCTCAATGCAATAGAGAAATCCACCATAATTTTCTCAGCCACTTGCAGACATGCATTAATGATAGAGTACACCTTCAGCTCACTGCATCCGAAAACTCAACATTTAAGCTTCGCACTGATTTTCCACACTCGCATCACACACACTCATTGATTCGCATCTATCTGCTCAATTTCTTCGCACATGTCTCTCTTTGTATTGTCCTTTCTCACCTCTAACTCATCCTGTATTTATACTATCTTCAACTTTGAAACATATTCAAAGTCATCCATCCAACTTTAAATTCAAATAAGGTCAGCACCAAAACATCTTAGGTTGGAATTAGAATGAGGGCGACCCAAACACACACTTAGTGAGGACCCAAATGGATCCAACATGCTACATCAATTCCAATGATAGTGTTTAATAGAAGGTTGTAAAAACCATTGTAAAACACATAGAACAATTAAGCACGAACCTTCTAGATATCAAAATTATCTTCAATACAATCATAACAACTCAACTCTAGAACCACAAGTCATAAGACTTCACCAAAGAGAAATTCGGACCAACAACTTTTTTCTCGGATCTCAACCAAAAACAAAAAAACCACAGTTCACAATTGGTGAACATAACTTGCATTGCACAATGAATTAGGAGCCAAAAATCTAGATATAATAGCTTCCAACAACCATGACCAACATATCTAAACCACACAAACATAGGAGCAAAACCTTGAGCAACCATTGAACACATGCAACCTTTCTTCAATACAATTTTCTCACTATCCTCAACATATACAACCAATAACCTACAACCATGACATTAATGACAATAGCAACCAGTTGATAGCCAATTGACCAGCTGACATCAATGACAACACCTTCATTCTTTTTCATTCTTGCAACAATCTCCCCCTTTTTCATTGATGGCAACACATGATGTGAAAAACCATTAAAGAAAACATACCAGCTATGGATACATTCTCAAGATTTTTCCTTTTGTTTCTCCCCCTTATTAGATAGTCTTTTTCACATTCTTCCTCTCTTCTTTTTTCACATTCTTCCTCTCCCACTTTGACATCAATGACAAAGTAAAAAGGATATTTTACATTGATTTCCCCTTTGACATAGAAAACAAAATACTCATACAATGACAACACTTGAAACTACCTGCTCCCCCCAAGAAGTAGCCACCAAACATCAGTTCAGAAGAAAGATAGATCCATAGATCCACTGGACTTATGCATCTCCATATGCATCTAGTTCAAGAAAGGAGGGGCAATGACCCCTAACTTCTCCCGAAGATACTCAAAAGTGTCTTTAGGAAGAGCCTTCATAAATATATCAGCAATCTGATCCTTTGTAGAGATATACTCAAGCTTTACTTCATTCTCCATGACCTCTCTTAAGAAATGATACCTGATAGATATATGCTTCCTCCTCGAGTGCATCACTGGATTCTTTGAAATATCAATTGTGCTTGTATTATCACAGAAGATGGAAATGGGATCATCATACACCACTATGATATCTTTCAATGTATGTTTCATCCACAGAACTTGTGTACATCAAGATGCAACAACAATATACTTAGCTTCATTAGTAGAAAAAGAGATTGAATCTTGCTTTTTACTCAACCATGTCACCAATCTGCAACCAAGAAAGAATGCACCATCACTTGTACTCTTTTTTTCATCTACACATCCAACCCAATCTACATATGTATAAGCACTTAGTGTAAATTCAATATCTCTAGGATACCATAACCCATAATCTGGAGTGCCATTCAAATATCTAAATATTCTTTTAACAAAAACAACATGTGTTTTCTTAGGATCTTCTTGAAATCTAGCCACAAGACAGATTACATGCATAATATATGGCCTAGTAGCAGTTAAATACAACACTCCACCAATCATAGATCTATACTTGCTCTAATCAAACTTAGGTGAATCGTCATCTTTTCCTAATTTGCAACCAGTCACCATAGGAGTGCATATTGGTTTGGAACCATCCATCCCAAGCTTCTTCAACATCTCTTTTACATACTTAGACTGTGAAATAAAAATTCATTTTTTTGTTTGATTAATTTGTAGCCCAAGAAAGAAATTCATCTCTCCAAACATAAACATTTCAAATTCTTTTTGCATCTCTTTCATAAACAACTTACACATAGTTTCATTTCCTCCAAAAATAATGTCATCAACATATACAACTACAATCAAGATTTTTTCATTTTCAATCTTAAAATATAGATTTCTATCTACCGTACCTTTGTTGAAACCTTGCTAAATCAAATACCTATCTAACCTTGCATACCAAGCTCTAGGAGCTTGCTTCAATCCATATAAAGCTTTCTTTAATCTGTACACCATATTCAGTTGATTTGACAACTGAAATCCTTTCAGTTTTTTCATGAAGACCTCTTCTTCTAGCTCACCATTAAAAAATGTAGACTTGACATCCATCTGATAGACCTTGAAATACTTAATAGCAAGAATTCTTCCAAACCATAGCTCACAGGGGGTCTTTTTACTATTTTCTCTTGCTTGAACTCAATTGAATACATAAACAACAGTATGAATAGCTTCTCTCCAATAGACTTTGGGTAAACCAGCCTCAGTAATCATTGATCTAGTAGCCTCTTGAACTATTCTATTCTTTCTTTCAACAACTCCATTCTGTTGAGGAGTTCTCAGAGTAGATAATTTTCTCTTTATTACATGCACTTCACAAAATGTATTAAACTCATGGGAGGTAAATTCTCCACCTCTGTTAGACCTTAATCATTTTATCCTCAAATTCACTTCATTTTCAACCATAGCTTTGAATGTCTTGAATCTATCTAATACATCTGATTTCTCTCTAAGAAATGTAACCCATGTATATCTAGAATAATCATTAATCAAAAGCATAAAGCACCTTTCACCTTGTAGACTTCTCACTTTTGTAGGACCATAGAGATTTGTATGAATTAAATCTAGTAGCTAGTTGTAGATTGCTCCTTTGATCTATAGTGGCTTCTAGCTTGCTTTCCAAATTGACAATTCTTGCAAATAGCATTGACAGGCTTTGCAATCCTTGGTAAATCTCTCACAGAATGAACTGCACTAATCCTCACCAAATTATCAAAATTCATGTGACACATTCCCCAATGCCATAACCAACTGTCATTAATCTTAGTCATAAAGTATCATCCATCAACACCTTTAAGTTGATAGATATTTCCTTCAGATTTCTTTCCTGAAGCAATCACTGTTCTGGATCCTTTCTGGATCTCACATCTTTCATCCTCAAACACAAGATTATATCCTTTACTGCACATCTATCTGACACTCAAAAGATTATGCCTTAAACCCTTAACATAGTAGACATCATCAGTATTATGCTTTCCATCAAAACTTACTGAACCTATCCCACAAATTTAAGCACCAATATCATCTCCAAACATAACCAAGCCTCCATCATATTTTTCAAGTTTAATAAAATTACTCTTATCACCATTCATATGATGTGAACAACCACTATCAACAACCCAATAGTTCTTTTCTTGTTTAGCATGTAGGGAAGAGATTATAGTACCTTCATTTTTCTCCTTCTCCGGAGGACATTCCTTCACTTGTTTTTCAGAATTAGTAGAAGTAGGTTCATCCTTTATAGCCAAGAACAAGCATTCATTATCATCAAGATCTTCATAATCAGAATCTTAATCAAATATACTAGCATTCTCATTCACATAATATTCTCTTTTGATCTTCTTTCCTTTCTTTTCTTTCTCATATCTTTGTTTATTCCTCTTAGCTCTTTCTGGACACTTTGCTACATAATGAACTATTTCTCCACAACTAAAGCATTTAAAGGGTAACTTACCTTCATACCTGTCGGAGCCTTTCTTCATTCTTCTCACAAAGTTAGCTTCTATTTCATCAAGATTTTCTTCATTCGGATCTTCAACTTTTGTAGCCTTAAAGGTAGTCTTTGATTTACATTCATTCCTCAGATTTGGCTTCCTCATCTCCTAAGATTCCAAAGATCCCAACAACAGATCTTTAGTGTAGGTCTTATAATCTATACTATGTTCAATAACACACACCTTTTCCAGGGAGAGTTCTAAGAATATTCTTTACAATCCTAGTTTCGTCTATAGTATCACCACGTCCTCATATTCCAGCTACTATCTCATCCAATCTTTGTACATAAGCTTTAACATTCTCATCTTCAGACATATGTAGAAGCTCAAACTGTGTTTCCAAATTCTACAATTTTTCCTCTTTGACTCTTTCATCACCTTCATGCGCCCTTTCAAAAGCATCCTAGACTTCCTTAGTAGTCTTCAGATTTTGAACCTTAATAAACTCATAATGTACAAGAATGTTCTTCAAAATATACTTTGCCTTATTGTTCCCTTCATGTGCCTTGATCTCATCAGTTGTACTTAGACCATTAGCAGGAGGAGTGTAAGGATTCTTGTAGGCTTTCTCCACATCATGTCCACAATACTCCAAATATTCTTCCATCAATATTTTCCAGATAGCATAATTAGTTCCATCAAACCTTGGATAATCATAAGTAACTTTTCCAGCCATCTCATACCTTCCTTAAGCAATTAAGCTCTACTCCAAGGAATCAAGCTCTGATACCAATTGTTGGATAGGAAAATTGAGAGGGGGGTGAATAAGTTGTCACAAAATTAAACCTTTAAAGCATTCACCAGAAGTAATCCTTAATACTGCTTAAATGAATAAACATTAAGTGCAAGTGTAGAAACTGAAAACCATCACACAAACACAATAACACCAGATTTATGTGGAAAACCTAATAAGAGAAAAACCATGGTGAGGATTAACTCACACTATAGAGAATATCAAAACCGATTACAAAAGGCTCATTGCCTGAGAAACAAGGCTCACTGCCAAAATAAGGACTCATTGTCCAATAGGGCTAACAACCTGGAGGGATCACTGCCATAGAGATACAAAGATAGAAGAGATATGTTACAGAGAGAAGACAATCTCAATGCAACAAAGAAATCCACCACAATTCGCTCAACCACTCACAGACATGCATGAATGATAGAGTACACCTTCAGTTCACTATATTTGAAAACTCAACATTTAAGCTTCGCACTGATCTACCACACTTGCATCACACATAATCACTAATTTGCATCAATCTTGCATCTATCTACTTAATTTCTTCACACTTATCTCTCTTTGTACTATTATTTCTCACCACTAACTCATCTTGTATTTATACTATCTTCAACTTTGAAACATATTCAAAGTCAACCATCCAACATTAAATTCAAATTAGGTCATCACTAAAGCATCCTAGGGTGTAATTAGAATGAGGGTGACCCAAACACACACTTAGTGAGGACCCAAATAGATCCAACATGCTACATTAATTTCAAAGATAGTGTTTAACACAAGGTCGGCCAAACCAGTGTAAAACACGTAGAACAATTAAGAACGAACCTTCCAGATACCGAAATTATCTTCAATATAATCATAACAACTCAACTCTAGAACCACAAGTCATAAGACTTCACCAAAGAGAAATCTAGACCAACAACTTTTCTCTTGGACCTCAACCAGAACACAGAAAAAACACAATTCATAACTAGTGAACATAACTCGCACTGCACAATGAATTAGGAGCTGAAAATCTGGATATAGCAGTGTCCAACAGCCACAACCAACATATTTGAATCACACAAACATAGGAGAAAAACCCAGAGCAACCATTGAACACCTGTAACCTTTCTTCAATATAATTTTCTCAATATCCTCAACATATACAACCAATAACCTGCAACCATGACATTAATGACAACAACAACCAGTTGATAGCCAATTGACCAGTTGACATTAATGACAACACCTTCATTCTTTTCCATTCTTACAACACTATATATAAGAAGAGATGTTACAACTAACACAAAGTCAAATAAGTAGACACAAAAACATTTTAAAAAATTTAATTTGCAAATGATAGTGTGGTTATGTAGATGCCAAGTAATTGCACTAACTTGCTAAAGAAAAAGCCAAGAAAATTGTTAAAAAATTAGAAACCAAAGTATATCAAAATAACTTAAAATTTTGGCTAATTGGTGAAGGAGAAAGGTTAAAATCTATATAGGTTCAGTGTTTCATAAAACATTTTATGGGGTGGATGCTCAATTGAGTACAAAATTTTAATTGATAATTACAAGTTATGTAACGTTTTAGATTACATCATGAATGAGAAGCCATATAAGGTTTTAGACAAGCACTTCCTCTCAAAAGTAAAATTTAATTTTATTTGAAACTTAGCATAAAAAACCCTAGAAAGATGAATAATGGTTAATTAAAGAGTAAAGAGGACATAATGAATCTCACATTTAATTAGCCTCAAATATAAAAATTAAAAAATAGAAGATAAACCTTAAGGAGGTGTAAGAGTGGAGGGGTTCACCAAAATGAAAAGGAAAAACTCTAGGGTAAAATAATTAAACAAACACAACCAAGTAATGGCCCTAGGATTAAATAGTTAGCTTAAATAACGACTCAGCTTGTAATGTGTTGAAATAAATAAATAAAACAAAGCCACCTAGCTAGAAATCTAATATAGGTATGTCATGACAAATGTCTCAAAATAATTCATCAATATGCAAAAAAAAAGGATTGATCAAATGATTATAAGGAATTTAAAAGTATCTATCACCATGTGTCACTTCTATGAGTTCAAAACCAGTCTATGTGAATGAAGATTTGATTTGGGCCTATAGATCTAAACATTGGCACACAAATCTAATATTTTTTCAACTCATATGTGTGCTTTTTGGTTCACCTAAATGCATGCAATTTATTTTAGCCAACTAGTGTGTTTAGAAACACTTTTAGAGAGTTTTCTAGGTAGGTTGTATTATCCCTTGCATGGATTGATTTGATGGCTATGAACAAGGAATGAAGATAGCAATAAATGATGCAAATAATATCATACATGTTAATTTTGGAATGTAATATAGCAATGAATGATCTAATTTAATGTTACTAAAATCATGATATAAGATTATTGAGAGCTAGTTGATAATCTCTAGATAAGTAAAATGAACTAGGGTTAGTCCTTAAATATAATTCCAAAGGTGACAATTGAAAAGTTTATTCTGGGTTTGTGCATAATGACTTGTTGGAAGGGCTAGATTGGCCTCGAGTTTGAATTTGAATTTGAAAAGTTATAATTACAAATCATAAAAATAACCTAGGTCACTTGTGTAAATTATGGATTTAAACTTCGCAAGGAATGGATATATTGAGAATTAGGACTAGTCCTTAGAAAAGGGTTTAGATGGACTTAGATAAGACTAGAGTTATGTGCTAGCTTTCAACAAAGATCATGCCACTAATACACTTGTTTCTATATAAAGGATAACTAAGTTAAAGTGAGCCCAAAGTGAAGGAGAAAAATGCAAGGTAAATAACACAACATTTAGCACTTGTAAAGGAAAAAACACCCTCACATGGATTAATCTAGGCTAATTAAATACGTGTATTATAATAAGTACAAATTAACCAAGGTAAATTAAAGAGTTAGGTTATGATAAATTAAAATCTTGTTTTAGGATTTAAGTGCAAAGGGATAAGACATTTAACTTTGGGAACAATGATGAAGAATAATGATAATGTTGTTTAAAATCCACTAACAAATAGTATATTAAATGATGCTTGTAGTATGGTAAATGTCTTGGGCTCCTTATAGTTGCATAATTCTTTGTGGGTAAACCCTAACCCCCTCAAGGTCGAACCCAAGCTCTACAAATGTGATATAATATGTGAGGTTGATTTATAACTTGTGAGAATGACCTAGCAAATTGTAGACTCCTAAAACTTGCTTCGTTATGATCCTTGATAGCTAAATATTATGAGAATGACCTAACAAATTGCAGACTCCTAAATATTGTAGAATGACGTTGTTTACAAACACCTTTGGGGAAGGGATTGAATCACTACGATCAAGTTCTCGTAGGTCAACTGCTTGGATAGATTGCCTTTATAGCACTAGGTGAATATTTGAAGACAACATTCTTAGACATGTAGATCACCTATCTATAAATTATATTGTGATAAGTTCTTCTTAAGCTCCAAATCTAAATGTTCATAGAAAGATTTCTAATTATAATTTTATATGAATTAATTATACATTGAATATCCCTATATACCAAAACATAACGTGTCACACAAATATATACCAAATTAACTCCCAACTATTAATAAACTCGAGTCAGACCTTACAAATTTCAAATTGAAAGTTGAAATTGTAAGATCAACTTCAAACCCTCTACAATTAAACCTAGATACCATAAGACTGCCCTAGAAAATATAAATCTTAAAAGCAAAAACTAATTATATAAAAATGTTGTATATATTTATATGCCAAATGGGAATGGACAAGGATATGTAAATTTGACCTTTCTTAGAACGAAAAGGTCAACAAACCCTCAATAAATTGAGGGCCAGGGCTATTTTATATTCAAAGCCTAAAAGCCCAACTTTCAACTTTTGCACCGAACATAACGTACGAAAACAATGAGCAGTTGATCGTGTCTCCTACTTTACACATGGGAAGTTGCAGGCAATAAACCTCCCATCAAAACCGCTGCAAGTATTTATTAATATAATAATATCTATACGTTGCCTTACAAGACAGAATCAGTTCCTCGCGTCGTACAACAACAACGTGAGATTGATTTAGTCGTGGGTTGTTGTAACGTATGAAACGGTCTAATTAGCGCCATCGTGCATGCACCAGGTAAAATATGTGAACGTGAAAGCTACATCTCCCATGCAAAATGTCTGCCGCATATTGCGGTTAGGCTAATGCCACCTTAGTCAATAATGGCCAAACTATTTTCCGGTGGCCAATTCAAAACACTACAATATCCATTCAATTTTCTCATATTGTGTACACTATGCTCGGAAGCTTCCTTTTGACACATGTTTATAATACACTCACAAATGTAAGCTATTAGGTTAGAGAGTGTACATTATTAGGTCAAAGAGTGTACATTATTATGGTTAGGCTAATTGCACCTTAGTTAATAATGGCCAAAACTATTTTCCAGTGGCCAATTCAAAACTACAATATCCATTAAATCTTCTAATATTGTGTACACTATGCTCGGAAGCTTCCTTTTGACACATGTTTATAGTACACTCACAAATGTAAGTTATTAGGTTAGAGAGTGTACATTGTTAGGTCATAGATCTATTTGTTTATAGGCATCCATCAAATTTTTGCACTTGATATGCATGTAGATAAGTTTATTAGGTTAGAGAGTGTACATTATTAGGTCAGAGATCTATTTGTTTATAGGCATCCATCAAATTTTCACACTTGATATGCATGTAGATAAGTTTGTTATGAAAAGTTGTGCATATAGCTAATGCAAATCATCTATGAATAATGGATTAGTGGAATATTTTCTCTTGTGAAAGAACATTTTTGAGAGTACATGTATGTGCTTGATATTTTAAACTGCATGCAAACATTCAATATAGATGTTATCATTTATCAATGCTCTCTACATATTCTCTTTTTATTTGCCACCTCATTCTACTCTCTATCGACTTCTTTTTAAGTTGTGGTCATGTTTGTACTACACTCCAATGTCAATTTTCATAATGCAAGTATGAGTAAATCACAACTACAAATGCATGTCTTCGTTGGCTACATGTGGTTTTAATTCAAACACCCAAACTTTAGGTTTCAATGCTAAGTTATTATTTATTGACAAGATTTCAAAGTATTATGATTAGAATCTATGACTCTTCATTACATTGAATTAAAATGATAATATGATGTGTGTCCCACTATTTTTCTCATTTTAAATGCATTTCACACCTTGTGATTATTCAAAGAGTGTATTTTCCAACAAAACATAAATTTGATTCTTATAAGCCAACAAATTTATTTAAATTTATACAATTAATAATTCTCCCTCTTGACAATCACTAGATCTTACATTTAGATATTATCATATCTTACATTTAGATATCATCCAATGAGTCAATTTCAATATAATGTCTTTTCCATCACATGAAATCCACATTATATCCACTTATATTAACATGAATGATTTTAATTATAAACAAATTTGATGTAGCATTCATTGACATCTTCTTCATTACTTACCAATTTGTTCTTGTATATCCATCAACCCATCCAAGAGTAATGTGTGTCACTTGAGCTGCTCTTATTGTATAGAAGGTGAGCTCTAGGAACTTTAACAAAGTGTCACTTGAGGTGCTCTTATTATACCTAAGAGTAATGTGTGTCACTTGAGGTGTCATTTGTTTATGGGTTGAACCAAGACCATCTAGAAGGCCCTCAATCATGAGGCTGAGAAGAGAGAAAGTGAGTGAGAGGGACAAGACATCCACAAGAAAGTTAATCCCTAGCTTTTTGTGAAGGGGACTAGGAGTGATTGAGATTCATGAGCTACTTGAGCATCATGACTATGTCCACATCCACGTCCACAAGGATGAGAGTGGCCCTTGCTAGAAACTAGATGGAACTTTAGTAGCCATACATAGGGCACTATCTTAGTAATCTAAAGGAACATATAGATGCACCACCTCAAGTGTAACTTTGATTTTTTGCACTTGAGTCTACATAAGAAAATTGGAACAAACCATTGCCTTAATAGAATGTGAGAAGTGAATGCCAACAAAACAACCAACAAATATGGAAAAACTTGTGTCTTTCCAAATGCTAAAAACTATTTACCCCATAAAAGCATGGCAAATATGAGTGAATTTAATATGAATTATAGTTCAATGTCACAACAAAACCATATGTCATGATAAAGGCTTGAAATATTCATGTTCATCCAATTCCAACCTTCTTGAGCTCCAAGATAAAACTAGAAAAGGTGCTTGATATTATCTCGTTGTCCATAGAATGGGAAACAAGGTTGTTCAATTCCCAAATGAGTTAATTTGGTAATAATGGGAAGGCCTTTACAAAGAATGCACTAGAAAAAAAAGACAAGATTCGATTCAAGAATAGTTAATCAAATAGTTCAAAATATGTATTGCTAAATCCCATGAAAGACTAAAGAAGCCATCTAGGGTTCAATTTAGATACCATGTGAAGATGTAAATAAAGCTAAGAATAACCATTGTAGGGTCTATGATTGCAAAATGACATGTCTAGGTACCATTTCCATTCTTTGCACCAAGGGTTGGAAACTTCTAATTAAAAATTTATGAATCATATTAGAGGGAAATAAATCAATAATTATCTAGAATGTCTCCAAACCCTAATTGAAAAACATGCATTTCAATTTGGCCTCAAGCCAAGAGAGAAAATTCTTAGTAGTTTTAAAAAAGATATCAAACAAAGTTATGTTTACCCTGTTGTAAAATTTTGAAGCATGAACCCATGGTGCCTTAGTAAGTAGGTGGTCTTGACAAAAAAAATAAGATACCACCACATAGATTGTTGATTCATAGATAATCCATTAAATAAAGTTCATTTATATTCCATAAGATCCATGATTTTATGGCTTCATAGGCTTTCAATAGGATTTTAATATAACAAAAGTGTGTTGTATTTGAATAGGTTCCTTCATAATAAGAAGAGTACTAAAAACCAAGACCTTCTAAACTTGATGCACATTAGGCACCCTAGAAGACATGCAATGTCTAATCAAGAACTTCCAAACTTCATTTCCTTCAAGAGCTCTAGTAATTCATTTAGTAAATAATTATCATCCTTAGTGTTTGATTAAAATCAAACACAAACCTCCAAAATCATGAGGGAGGCAAGAAAACTCTCAAGTCACATGGTGAAATACTTAATCATTATTATAAGAAGCCCATTAAAAACCTCTTAGATAATTTTCAATTGCCAAGTAGGAATCTTTGGAGGGAACCTAACAAGAAGAATAATAGACATGTGTAGCAACCAAAATTTTGGAACATAACTAGAATTTTCATGTTAAAGAAAGGAGCTTAGTAATCCAATAGGATAGTTTATAATCAATTTTAAAAAAAACAATCACAAGGAGGAAGGAGAGGCTTGAAAGACAAAATAAATTTCAAGGAATATAAAAAACTCCCCATGATCAAATCCATTTCAAACCATAATAATTTAACCAATTAGAATTACTTGATAAATATTAGCTATAACATTATTTTTTTCCACTAAATACTCATCCATCTGATGAGAATAAATAGGTTCTATTAACAATTGTTGAAAAATTCAATCTCTATCCAAAAATGATTTCAATGGATGAGATACAAGGCTTAGATTACAACATCATGAAAATTTGAAACTTATATGAAAATCTGAAAATTAAGTTACCTTAATTTGGAATTACCATGATTAGATCCATCTTCTTAATGATATTAAAAATCAACCAATATATTATGCTCAATTACACCATTTTATGAGAACTTATAACAAAAATATATAAAGAATAACATCACCATAAGATATCAACAATGAGGCACAAGAGGAGTGGTGAGGCGTTAATTTGAAATCTAGGGATGATTCTAGAGAGGAAGGAGATAGATTTTGCAGAGGCAGATGGTTTACATCCGTTGGGATGGCTGCTAGTGCCGATTTGTGGGGTTGTTGAGGAGTGGTGTTGGATGTTGTCTTTGGCTTGGGATGTGTTGTTGAGGGTCTATTTGTTGCTTTCATCCTTCTAGGAAGCTGTGGTTTGGTGGTGGCTGCTATTGTTAGCCTGCTAGGGAGCTGTATTTTGGGACTAGTTGCTACTATCGCCCTGTGGGGTTTATTTGAGTCTTTTCCTTTCCCTGGTGTTTCTTGTTCTTTGGGATTTTTGTTTTAGAGCATTGAATGGGTGGTTGCTTTTTTACTTTGGCACTGCATCTAAGCAGATCCCCTTTGTGGGTTTATTGGGTCTCAAGAGGGTTGTGCTTAACGTTATTTCTACTACTGAGACTCTCCTTGTTGTTCTGATCTTCCTGGTTGTAGAAGGTTTCCCCATTGTACTCTGTTCTTTTATCCTCAAATATTTTTCTACTTCTCTCTTTTGTTTGGAGCTGGAGGTAATGTTTGTTGGCCTTTTTCTTGATTTGTTGGTTTTATATGGGCTTGATGCTGAGATGGAGCAATGGATTGCCCTCCTTGTTGTTGTGGGTTTCTGCTTGGTTTTGGAAGGTGCTTCGAGCCTCTGCTCATACTTTGGGTTGGTTCTGCTTCTCCTTTATGTGTTCTTGAACCCCTTATGGTCTTTGTTGTTTTTATTATTGTTGGGAGTTGTTTCTTGTTGGGTGTATTTGCATTTTGGGTTGCACTCAGAGTTTGTTTTTTCGGCTATGATGGGTATTATATCCCATTTCAAGATTCTTATGGAGCCAAAGGAAGTGTTTACTACCCCTATTATGGTGGGGTGTTGTTAATTGGGTTGTGTGTAAATATTATTTGACTATCCTAGATGTTTAATGGTGCTATGGGGTGTTATTAACTAGGTTGAGTGTAGATCTTATTCCACACCTATATCCTATAACACCAATATTATATCCCATCAATATATAGTCACTAGTTTATAGTCTAGTTTAGTGCTTTTTCTTTTTGGGAATATACATATCAACATCACAACCAAAAACCATTAAATATTTTAGGGGATTTTTCTTACAAATCCATGCTTCTTGTGGAGTTTCATCCAATAAAGCTAAGATAATTGATATATTTGATAGGATAACAAACTATTGTTAATATGTATAGCTAGAATCTCCTCTATAACCCTACACCTGCAAGCATGTTTCTAGCATTATCCATTAGAGTTACATTCATTCTTTATCAAAATCCATTTTTTATGGTATATACGGAGCAATAATCTACCTTTCTATTCCAAAATAATCATATAATTTCTCAAATGCATCTAAAAAATAGTCTCCATCATTACCAATTGTCAAAACCTTTATCTTATTTTTTGATTTATTTTCTACTAGATCCTTAAACTCTTTAAATTTATTTACATCATATTTATTACAAATAAAATATACCTAAGTATTGTTTGAAAATTCATCTATAAAAGTAATATAATCCACATAATTTCATAGTGATGAAACGTTTTAAAGTCCATTTACACATCATTATTTTCAAAATCCCTTTTGATCTTGTAACACTCCTAGGAAACTTCACGTACTTATAACTAAACTTCTATAGAATAATCATACAAATTAAAAAATATAGTAGAAAATGATAAATTCCCTTAGCCATACCTTTAGTTTTTAATGCTTGAATACCTTTATCTCCAATATTTCCCAACTACTAATTCCACAACATTGTCTTATCTATATAGGAGGTGTAGGAACCCTAATTTGTAATATTGTTAACCTCAAGAACAAAAAAGGTATTGAAACCACCGCTTGTAATTATTTCCCTAATCTTGAACATCATTCCTCAGTAGACTCCTCTTTCCAACATATTTTCCCATGAAACATCTTGTAACAATCCTTATAAAATACTACTTACCCAGCATCATTCTTTTTTCTTAAAATTTGATATTTAGCCAAACTTGGAGTATAAAAATGCCAAGAAGATTTTTCATTCTTCCTTCTTTAAGACTTAGCTTGACTCTTCCTTGACCTATAATTTTTTATGTTGAATCATCTTCCTAGAATACTTCACCTTCGTTGATGTTTTCACATTCACTAAACCACTCCTTAGTGGAGTGATAAAAAATATGCACTTGATTCAATTAACCATGAATCATGATGTTCATATGAAAATAAAGTGGCCAAGAATAAATCCTTGAGTTTTTGGTGGAGATATTTATTTATGTAGAAGGGGAATTTTATATTTCTTACCCTTTCAAACCCTTTTAGATTTATAGTCCCCTCTTATCATGCCTTATTTCACCATAGCTCTAAAATTCCATCTAACTTTTATCTATTATCCCCTAAATTATTTTCATTTTCCTCAAGAACAACCTCTCATAACCAAGGCATCCTTTGACTGAAAAGCCTCAACAAATTTTCACCTCATTTGTTTTTATAATAGGACTATTACTACATCCTCAAATTTTAATTTAGAAGTATAAATATTCATTTCCATAACTATATTATCCCAAGAGTTAAGTAAAGAACAAAGAAAGATACACTTGACTTAATAATCTATATTAACATCAATACAAAATAACTGAAACACTATAGTATTGAAGGCATTAAAATGTTCTACCATAGAGTTTCCAACATTCATCCTTAGTAATATGTATCCTTACATAGAAAAAAAAATCAAGATATTTTTTTAGATACAAAGTCCCCAAATTCTCCTAAATCTCCTTTATGGTGGCTTCTATTGGTACATTCGATAAAAATGAATCTAGAATAACTCTCTACCTTTCAATTGATGATCAACTAATATTTATTATTCATACTTGATGGTTTTTTCCTGATATGACAACCTATTGATCTTTGGACCAACAAGGAGATATTTCATCTTCAACTTCCATAAATTAATTTTTTCACAAAATTTATCAATATCTATTCTTGTCCTCCCTATCATTCTAATTCATAAAAATTATCATATGTATACCTCCCACATAGGATAAAGTTTATCATAGGAAAAATAAACCCTAAGCCTTTCAACAAAGATACAACCTAGATCTACTAGCAAATGTAAGAAAAATAAACATAGCAAACTTGTAAAATAGAGGAAATAGAAATAGAATCTTAAACAATAACATAATTGTTACACCTTGTGTGTTAATATCTATTTACTATTACCTAGTTTGGTAAATGAATTCAATAAATGTGAATGTGTTTTATTTATGAATTTTGATGGAAATGTGTTGGATGAATGTTTGATTCAATTAAATGCTTTATGATTCGGTATATGAAATATGTAATATGAATATGATGTGTATGTGAGGTATATGATGCATTGTTTCGGCTAACTATTGTTATGGTGAACTAAGTTGAGTGTAGGAACAAGATCAAGCCTCTAAATGAGAGGGGAAGTATCAATTAGGAGAAGAACTTGGTCTAGTAACCATTAAATTATGCCTTATTGAGCTTTCACACACTCACACCCTAGTTGGTCTTAGTTAAGTCAAGTCAGTTCGAGTAATGGGTAAGTGATCTTCTGTTTTGATTATGGATGTTTATATTGAATTACAATCTTGTGTTATGATCATTTGGAATGAGGGATGTGATGAAGTCTTGAATTCATGTTGAAGTCCTTCCTTGAGTATTTACTTATATATCGATGAGATATACACATTATATATATATATGTACATGTCTTTGGTAAACTGATATATGCGAGTAAGTATGTACATGAGTATATGTAGGTAGACATACCTACACATGCTCATGGACATATTTCCCATATGTGTAAGAATATCGATTGGACTAAGTGACACATATATATGTATATATACATTCCATGTATATATGATGATCGATGGTATTTTATGTTTGAGTGTTTTATAAATATATTGAAATATAATTATGTATATGTATGTATGTATAGTGTGTATATATATATATATATATGTGTGTGTGTGTGTGTGTGTGTAAGTCAATATATTAACATATATATATTAATATATATACTTATATATAATCGTAAATATATGTATATACATGTAATACTATTTTTTATATTTATGTATAATATAAATATGTTTGTTAATAAAATGTATTTGGTAAACTTATGGAAATAATATATATATATATATATATATATGTATATATATATATGTATGTATGTATGTATCTATACTTTAATTAATAAATGTGTATGCATATATATAATATATGTATGAATATAGTTGTTAATATAATTGGCAAGCACATAAATAGTGTTGATTATTATTAAGCAAAGCGCATATGGTAACATATGGCGCATGAAGCATAATGCATAAAGCGCATAAAGGACGTGGCGCAACATTTATAAGAATGAAGCTAGCGCATAAAGTCTCTAAAGAATAATTCAAAGCATGAAGCAAAGCATGTATAGTGTTGTGTAAATAGTTAATAGTATAGTTAATGTTCTTAAGAATCTTGTATACTATGTCAAGTCGTGCCAATGAAGGTGGCACCAAGAATTAGAGGTGGCGCCATATTTGATAGAAGTTGTAATGCAAAGAAATCTTTGAATTTGAATAAGCCTGCAAATAAGTGTTTAGACTCAATAAAGTGCAAACTTGGCAGCATTTTGAAATGGTATTCGAATTAGGAAACCTATTTTGAGCTTGTTTTCCCAAATATCAAGTCGACTCAGCCATGAGACTATCATGTGTTGCAAACCTGTGAGTCAGTCATTGCATGAGGAAGATAGGTGGAAAAATACTTACTTGTTTGTAGCCATCGGTTGTGTTAGCTCTCAAAAACGTAGACGAAAAGCCTCAAGAGGTTGCCAATCTCTTGGTACGTTTCAGGGTAACAGACAAGGTCAAAAGATTTAGACCTTCTACTCTTCAAGTGCTGCTAGACCTAGGCGAGTGTACCTATATGAGTGAGCAGACTTGACTTGCTTATTTCTCTTGAAATGTTTTGCCCACAATGGCAAGTGGGAGTGGACAAATGAAATCAAATTTGGTATAAATTGTATAGCAATATTAAAGAATAAATCCTAATATGTTCATTTAACAAATGTGAAAAATATGAATGAAACTAAATGGTGAAAAATGCAGAGACTAGTGCCTTATTGGGTATGCGGAGTCAAATGAAATCTAAATGGGCAACTTCTTTCTAGAAAACACTCATTTTTTTTGGCATATGTTTATGTTTATAACTTGTATAAACATGCAAGACTGTGACTACCTAGATCTTCTTACTGATCGAGACAAATTTCCCTTATTACTGTGATCAATTAAAAGGATTTAATCTTTTCTTGAAAGAACCGATCAATCAACCACACAGATACAACAAATGTGCACTGATAAACTGAATATAAACTTGTTACATCAATTTAAATAACCAGAAAGCATCAATCTTGGAGACAACTTTAGTAAAACTTTCAATAAGCACAACAGACAATTGACACCAGAGATATGCTACTACATCAATTGATTCTCATTAATATCTCCATTTTGAAATCATACATCGTAGTCTTTGTTCTGTGAAAATTATTTTCCTATCCTATCTACTTATTCTATCTACTGTTGAAAATGAGCATTTATACATCAATATTTGAAAGGACACATCGCTTCGCATTCAAATGTCGACAATCAGTTGTATTTGGGATTTTGTTAACACTCGTTGAATACCCACTGAGACATCCTGCAGTCATACCGAATTCCAATGTCTCATTGACAGTCATCCCTTTGGTCTTTATGTATTGCTATGACAAATCTGAGTCGGGGAGACGTCTCATAGATTACAGTATGTGTTACCGATATACCCCGTGATATTTTCTAGTCGCTGAGACATAATCTTTCTCTCACCGATGAAACAATATTTCGGCATAGCATATGGGTCGGCAAGACGGCATGACCCCATTCCAACAGTCATTTGATATAATCCCCTTATGCTTTATCGGCAAGACCCAATGAATTCGATAAGACTTCACTCTGATGCTTTGATTCTTACCAATATGTATATCTTCATTGGTGTGACATATGGGTCGCTATGACTTATTCCGATGAAATGTTTCTCACCGATATGTTCTTTCTATCGCCGGTCGGTAAGACATGAAGCATTCAGTAAGACATCACTCTAAGACCTTTTAGTCTGGTCGATACATCGTTCTGTGTGCTAGTCGGTGAGACATAATGCATTCAGCAAGACCACATACCGATGACTTTATCTGGCCGATATACCTTCTGTCACCGAGACAATAAGTTGTGTCCTACCGATAGGTTCCTGTAGATAAATTCTTATCAGTGTGACATCAAAGAAGTCTTGCCGATAGACTACAACAGATGTATATTGGCAAAAGAAAGCACTATGGATCAGGGAGACCCTCATCAACTCATGCCGATAAGAATTATACTGTGACATATTCAAGACTTGATGGATTTCACAGGAACCACATGGAAAAATATGAGAAAAATGTTGTGAAGAGAGGATTTTGTGCTTATGGTAAGGACTCATTCAGAAACTCATGGGTATGAACAACTTATAAAATTTCAGAATTTTACAGTTCTAACAGGTTGCTCACAAATTAGTATAAGTAGAGGTGTCCATTCTACCAATTGTTACACTTATCTTTCTAATTTTCTTAGTGTTATTCTACTGAAAATTATGTGTGAGTGAGTTGAGAATTGTGAGATAGAAAGAGTTGCTTGTTATTTTATATTGTTTTGGTTGAGAGATCTAGAGAGAAGCTAGTAGAGGTATTTTGGTTGTTCGTAGTGGAAGTAGCAAGCGATCTTGAGCTATCTAGGAGGGAGGATTATTTAGTTGGAGCTTTAAAAAGGCATGTTGATTTCTACTCCCTTATTATTCTGTTGAAGAGTTTTTTATTTTGATGTCATGTTGAAAAGGTTGTCTTTTAAGTGTGTTTGTTGCTTGTAGGTATTTTGAAAGATCTTTGTTTATCTCTTGTTTTGGGAAACCTTTCTTTGGGTTATTTGTATATAGTTATTATACTATAAAAGGGGGTTTATATATTTGAATACTATTTATATTATTTGTAGAATGTCAGAACTATACATAGTTTGGCAATGCTCTAGGTGGGTAGCATAAGATAGAGTTTAATTGTGGATCTTATAACATGTTGTTGGATATAAATAAATGAGAAGGTTATTTTTGGGGTTGGGATAAATCCATGTGAAAGGGGATAACCTTAGAATAGAATACTAATTTGGTCAATATAAATCAAGCAATTAAATGTGGTAATTTAGAAGAGCTCGCTCGAAGTTACTAGGTGGTGAATCTTTGGCCAAAGTAGTGTAGGTAGCCATTGTCTACAATGTCAGTTCACTATGTGATCCTATTTACATTCTAGGTTGGGGTAATCATATATGAGGTAATAGACATTATGGTAGCTCTAGATTTGTAGGACACATCACTATGCTTAGAAAAGGCTATTTGAAGGATGAGGTTACCAAACCAATCTCTTCGTCGAAGGGTAGGGCCATCTACCAATTTGGTAGATGTGTGCGGGACCGCAGTTAGTCCATGGTTCGCGAAAAATCACTTGAGTGATGCTTCTCCTCATGCAGTTGGCGGCCAAGATTTGGGAGAAGGACATTCTAGACCATTCGTATTTCTAGTTCTTATAAGCTTGTTGAAGCAACGTATGTAATCATGATTCCATTTATATAGAAATTGTAATTTGAAACGTTATCTTGAATATAATTATGTAAAGTTAAATCATACTTATATTATTAGAATGATTCTTTGTGGAAAAGTTTGGATAAAGTTATATTTCAAATGATACATTTATTATTAAATAGAAAAGGAAATTTTTTTATTGGTTTACATTAGATGCATAGTCAATTACATGTGGGTAAAACTTAGTAGATTTACTAGGGAGAACAATAGGCATGTTACAATAATGAACAAAATACCAAACACATAATATACAATAATCCATTTAGATAAACCACTTCAAGGTAAAAAAAATAACACAATAACCTTCTTTCTTATTGCATCATCTCAACCATTTTACAATACAATAATAAATCTCTACAACCCTAATGCATTAGTGGATATGAGTAGGCACATCAATAATAGTTTTACAAAATCATGGACCAAGAAAGAAACCCATAAAAGCACCCAAAAAAATTCAACATATATCTAATAAATATGAAAACAATGAATAAAAGGTTAAAATATTACATGCTAAGTTCCACAATTAGCTAGAATTATCAAATTCATTACACATATGGAGTGCAACTAGGGTCACAAAATGGTTGGGCCTTACATTTACAATTTAGTCCAAGGAGGGAAAGTCTAGTCTTGTTTCAAAGGCGAGGGATAATAAAAGCTAGTGTAGACACCTAAATTTGGACACTTAATTTATCCAAATTTATCACTTTTCATCTAAACATTCTCTTATCTGAGTTAATTAAATAATATTACTATTATTTAATTAATACCCTTAATTTTGCCAAATCCCTAAGGTATTTAATTAATAATTAAATACTTTACCCTTTTTAATCCCCCTTTCATCAAATAAATTAAATAAATAATACATTTATTTAATTCCTCACATGTCATTTTCATCTAATCTTAATCCATCTCATAATTTCTTCATTAGGGATGTGCACATGCCTAATCCTTGATTAGGATGTGTCACATCCTCCAACTTTTGCAAGTTGGCTTCTAATCCGCATTTATCTTCTAATTACTGATTAATTAATCTTAATCAGTACCTTGGTCAACTCTCTCCATCCCTCAAGGAATTTTTAATTCCTTTTTATTCCTCCAAGAATCCCTTTTCCCATGCATCTTCTAGAATCTTTGACTTGTCACATCAAGTCACATGTGACAAACTCCCACCTTTTGGGAACATTGTCTTATCCACTAGATTCTTCCAATCATTGTGAATTTAAAATTCACTTTTATTCACCCAAGATTCTTTACATCTCCCAATGTACTTGCAAGGTACTTGTCCTTCCTCCACATCATGTACTTCTTCTCCACCTCACTTACACCTCATCCCCCCTTAGCCACTTCACATTCCACATGTCAAAATGTGAGGGCTTGTGAGTTCTCAACTCACTATAGCCCTTCATCTTGGCTTTGTTGGATGAATCTCAACCGTTGAATTCTCTAGAGAATTCAAATTCTTCTATAAATACCCCCTCCTCAAGGGCATTTTCAACACTTTCATTTTTGAGCAACCTTATGCTGTCAATTTGCATTCTCAAGCATTTGCTATCATTTAGCCATCCATTTAGTCATTTTTCATTATCAATCTTGCATCTAGTAACATCAAAAGCCATCTAAAGAGCATACAAATTCATCTAAATCAAGGGCCAACCAAGGAGTCTTCAACAGCAAGGAAGGTATAATCGATTTGCATTTTTATTTCATCTATTTTCCTTGTTTTATCACTCTTTAGGCTAATCATTGAAGTGTTCTTGTGTTTTATCATTTGCATTTTAAGATATTTTGTACATTAAAATAGGATAAAATTCCAAGGTACATATTTCTGGCACGCCCGGTGGGACCCACAAACGGGTTCTTGCATTTAACCTTTATTTTTGCTAAGTATTTTGTAGAAAAAGGTCGTAGAAAGGCGGCAGTGCCCTCTGTTTTACCGTAGAAAGGCGGCAGCGCCCTCTGTTTTACCGCAGAAAGGTGGCAACACCCTCTATTTTGCCGCAGAAAGGTGGCAGCGCCCCTGATTTTACCGTAGAAAGGCGGCCACGCCCTCTTGTCTACTGCAAAAAGGCGGCTACGCCCTATATCTGAAAATTTAATTTTTTTCTAAGAGTTTGCTGCAGTTAGGTGTATACGTCATTTTGCTTAGAAGATATTTTCTAACAATTTTTTGCAGTAGGGCATACAACTTTTCTTTTTCAAAAATCTGATAAAGTTTCTTGCAGAGGGGTGGATACGCCCTTTCATTTTGGAAGGCTCTTTTCCTCTAACATTTTGCTGCAGAAAGGCAAAAGCGCCCCTGATTTACTACAGAAAAGCAGAAGCGCCCTCTGTTTTACTACAGAAAGGTGGAAGCACCCCTGATTTATTGCAGAAAGGTGGAAGCGCCCCTGATTTACTGTAGAAAGGCAGAAGCGCCCCTGATTTACTATAGAAAGGCGGCATCGCCCTCTATTTTACTGCAGAAAGGCAGCAATGCCCTCTGTTTTACTGCAGAAAGGCGGAAGCACCCCTAATTTTACCACAGAAAGGTGGCTACACCCTAAAATAGCACAGTTTGGAAGCATATTGTGGCGTAATCGACCAAGAACGAAGGATAAGATAGCTAACGTTTGCTTGCAGAGCCATCTATTTGATCAAATTTTTGAAAAGTTATCCTTGTTGTTTGAACATAGTCTAATTAGGGGGAAGTAACATTTATTGCTTGCTGTGTTTGTTTATTATTGTGTCACCCAAGGGGGCATTAATTTTTTTTCACTTTCCCCTTGCACTTCGTGTGAGCCTGGGGAGTAGTTGGAAACAGTTAGTGTCTTCTTTTTAGTGGGACTTGCTTGGGGATTTCATCACCCCAAGGGACGATTCCAACTACGCGTACCGGCGGGGTATATAAAGGGGGGAGAACGAAAGTTGTACCCCAATCTAGTCATGTCGTAATTGGCGGAGCGTCAAAGCTAGGGTGATACCTAGATAGACGTGAAGAGTTGGTCCGAGCCTTTCAGTATCTCGCTGGGGTTCTCGACTCATGCTTGTGACAGGCTGGTGTTCACGGTTGTGCCTCATGTACTGAGAGTATATCTAAGACTCCCTAGAAGCCTTGTGCATCCTAGATTAAGACCTTTCCTGGCCATACCCTTAACATTAATCATAGGATTGTGCTTGCTTGAAGTGTTTTCTTGTGAAAAAACCTGTGAAATCTTTGATACACTGGCCTTATTTTATCATTTTGATTCCTTTCCATAGCCATTTCCATCAAAATCAAGCTCTGTTTTACTACAGAAAGGGGGCAGGACCCTCTGTTTTACTGCAGAAAGGCGGCAACACCCTCTGTTTTACCGCAGAAAGGTGGAAGCACCTTCTGTTTTACCGCAGAAAGGCGGAAGCGCCCCTGATTTACTACAGAAAGGCGGAAGCGCCCCTGATTTACTAAAAAAAGGTGGAAGCACCCCTGATTTACTGCAGAAAGGTGGAAGCGCTCCTGATTTACTGCAGAAAGCTGACCACGCCCTTGATTTTACCGCAGAAAGCTGACTACGCCCCTTTAACTTCCCGAGGCCATCATTTACAAACTGTACGTCGAATCGACTTTGTCCAAAAACCAAAGTTGCTTAGTTTTTCAAGCTCTATCCAGTGGTACCTTCCATTTCCTCCTATCAAGAATTTGACCATCCCGGGGCAGCCACGCCCCACATCGCGGGGTGGACACACCCCTAACTTCCCGGGGTTGTCATTTACAAACTGTGCATCAGATCAACTTCGTTCAAAAACCAAAATTGCTTAATTTTTCAAGCTCTATCTAGTGGTACCTTTTGTTTCTTCCTATCTAATCAAACCAATCCATTCCTCTAATCAAATACATACAATCATCTAATCAATCCAAGCACACCAATCCTATCAAGTTCATCCAATCACAATTATCCAATCAACATCATCCAATCATCTGATCCTATCCAATTAAACCAATCTAGTCCTTTAATCAAATTCATCCAATCATCTACCTAATCCAACCATTCGTCTGCCTAATCCAATCAATCATTTTCCCCATCCAAATCCCTTGAACATCATTTCAGAAGTTATTTTCCAAATTGACCTAGGTGTTTGAATCCGATCATCATCATCAACATCTACTTAGGATTGTCATCCATCCTAAGATAATCATCACCATCGGCCCTATCAATTCACTTTCAATCTCAAGGTGGATTTGGTGTCGTAATCATTTGTTTGTGCTTTAAATCGATCAATCATCAATCAATCTTATCCAATCCAATCCAATCACATCCCTATCCAATCACCTTCGACCCTATCAATTTGGTTCTATCTTGAAGCAGATTTGGTGTTGTAATCAAATCTGATAATTAAAATCAATCCCATCACATCATCCAATCATCCTAATCTGAGCTTTTATCCAATCCTGATCTGAGCTTGACTTAAATCCCAATTTGAGCTTTCATCCATCTCCATCCAAAATCTTTGATCCATTCTATTTATGCTTTCATCATCATGAATCCTTATCCTCCATCAATAGTAGTCAAGGGAAACCCTAATTACGTTGACGACGATAACAAAAGTCTTGTCGATCAAGAGGTATATGACATAGATCCCCTTGACACTATCATCTCTAGTAAGCTTTCTCCACCCACTTTCCAAAATCCAATTACTCCTTTGAGCTATCCCATTATGCCTTCATCCATGCCTAATCATGTTCCTTATGCTACCTTTGACAAGGGGTATCCAGTACCTTCCCTTCCCCATCTACATCATCCTCTTATTCGACATCCACATCCTCTTATCCTAATCTTCCATCACAATATTCCTATTACAATTCCCCATACATGACCCCCTATCCTAATCCTCTTTCCTAGTCTACCCATACTAATCTTACATCCACACCCTTTTACCTTAATCCTACATCCACATATCCTCATCCTAATCCACATATCCTCATCCTAATCCACCATCCCAATACCCTTATTATAATCCATCCCCCACATCCTCTTGTCCCACTACACCACCTGTATCCTCTTGTCCTAATCCACAATCCATGTCCCCCTATCTTAATTCACCACTCCAATATCCTTACCTTAACCCTCCATCCAATCCTAGTTCTCCATCTACTCCTATTCCTCCATCTAATCCCATTCATCCATCTACTCATAGTCCTACATTCAATCCCATTCCTCCATCTAACCCTAATCCACCAATCCATAATCCCTCATCCATTTCTACCACCCCAGCCAAGCCAACCATATGCAAATCTCTCATTTTGGAAGTTCTCCAAGGACTCGTAACAAAGAAGCCATCCCCAACTTCACATCTTGAAGTCATGGAACCATGCCATCCCAATCCATCATCCATGATCACTAGTGATGAGACCCTTCTCCATACCACACCTATTATTGATATTACCACCCCTAGCACTTCTCAAACCATTGAAACCATTGAACCCACTAAATCCATTGAAACCCCATCTCCTATTCCGAGATCCACCCAATCCATCAAAGACACCAAAGTCCAATCCACTCCCTCTACTCCTAGATCCACCCAACCCATCAAAGATATCAAAATTCAATCCACTTCTCCCGCTCCTAGTAGTATTGAAACCCATTCCAATGAACCTCATGAATCCTCTATACTCCCATCTCCCCCACTTGAAGAGTCCCAACAAGACTCCATTATCATGCATCCCGCACATGATGAGTCATGCCAAGAGCCTAATCCAAAGCATGCCAACATATCCCCTTCTCCAAATCAAGATCCTACCATCCCATCTAGTCTACTTCAAGATCACAATCTCCCATTCATTCCATCCCATGATCCTCTTGTTATTCAAGATTTCACTGCTTCATCTCCATCTCCATCACCTACTACCACAAATCTAGATCCTATCATGTCCCCTACTCCCTCTCCTGATGCTGCTATCCCATCTTCTCCTTCTCATGATCCCCCATCATCGCCTAAAAATGCTATCCCCACACCACTTGCATATCCCCTTAGTACTCTCACATTCTTCCATGGTGGTCTCCTTGCAGAAGAAAAACACAGTGTATATACCACCCATCATCCTCCACCTAATAATGGACTCACATCATGTTTTCAGAATAACAAAAATCCTATCATGGATCAAATTCTCAAGAACATGAACTATCAAGGAAAAGGTCTAGGCCTTCATGAGCAAGGAATTTTAGAGCCCATCCAAGTCAAAGAACAGATCTGCATACAAGGTTTTGGACCTATTCCCCAAGACTCACAAGCTAAAGATGTTGGTACAACCTCTAGACGTCCTCAACAAGCCTTTTTCAAAAGAAATGTCAGCTCTTCCCATCGATCCACCAAATCATATGTTGCCATCCCTCCTCCTCTATCGTATCGCCTCAAAACAACCATCCATATTCCTCCTTCATCCGCTCCATCCATATTGGGTCCTTATGTTCCCTCATCCCCCATCCCATATCCTCCAGGTCCTAAGCCTATTTTGGGCACTTATATCCCAAAATCACCTCCTCCATCTCATCCTATTATCCATCCATCACCTATCCATGTCACCCATCATAACTATCCCACTCTCATGTTCCCTAATCAGGATCAACAAAGGCATGTACCTCCTCCATCCACATATCATCCTCAAAATCCTACCTCCATCCCTCCATTCATATTCCCTCCATATCATCCATGCGCTCACACCCATCCCATTGCTACTAAAAGTACTTTGGAGGCCAAAGTACAAATGCATCAATCTAAACACCCACATGAATTTAAAGCTTCCCATGTTCCCTCTAAAAGACATGGTAAAGAAAATAAAAATAAAATCCAATATCAAAATCAAATCCATAGGTTGCAAAGGCCCACCAAAGCAAAAATCACAACCATGTGGATCCCAAAGAAAACAAATGAAGCATCTATCACACCATCCAAAGTTGCTACTCCAAAAGCTAATCATGTAAATCCTCCATCACCTAAATCCATTTTGGGTCCTTATGTCCCACAATTTTCTATCACCTCTCCTCCATTATCTCTACATCCTCCATTACACCCTCCATTATCCCCACATCATCCAACCATTAATCCTCCTATCCTTTCACACCCCCCACCACATGTGCCAATGTTGGTCCTGAACACACCTCCCCATCATACGTTTACTCCATCATTCCATCCATACACTTTCCAACATCCCATCCATTATTCCACATACTTCCCCCATCAAATTCCTTTAATACCTTCCCTTGCATAATTCCTCCATTCTCATAACTAGGGTTGTACCAACATCCAATAGTCACTTCAAACATGGGTTCTTAATCCTTCATATGGAATTTGATGCCTGAGTCCTTCATCCATATCCTTATCACATGTCTTCCGCATCCACTTATCCATCTCCACTCGCATTCTATCCAAAAAAAAAAGAAAAAGTAAAGAGAAATCATTCGTCCAATGGTGAAAACTTGGAAAACAAGCACCTTGGATAAGTACCATGATGAAAACCTGGTAAACAGGCATCATGCGTAAATCCCCTATCTATTTTACTTCTACAATTGGGGGCACCTACATCCCTTTCACCCACCTCCTTCATCCCACCTATCTTACATATCCTTCACCTCAATCCCTCCATCCTCCTTGTGATCTTGATATAGCTAGTAGCAAACATATATACATGCTTTGGACACCTCTTGGCATACTTTCCCTTCATCCATACATTGTCATATTCTTTGTCCACCCATCATGTTACCATACACCTACCCCCCTATCCTATTCCTTATCCACATCCATCTACCATCAGTACCCCTTCCTTATTCAAGCATCATACCTTCATTCATCAAACTCCCTCATCCACCCATCCTATCCTCCTCCAACTATCCCCTTCATCTTCCCATCCACTGGTCCTTCGCCCCTTTTTCCTTATCACACATGACATATCTAGAGTGGGGGCATCTACTTCCTTTGTGACGTAAGTCCTTGGTGACATCATTCATCAATCCTATCTAAAGTTTCATCTTCCCATCCTTATCTTCCTATCCATCCATCCAAACAATCCCTTTCATATCCCCATCCTTATCTTCCTATCCATCCATCCAAACAATCCCTTTCATATCCCCATCCTTATCCTCCTATTCCTCCATCCAAACAATCCCTTTGATATCCCCATCTTTGTCTTCCTACTAATCCCTTACGTCTCCCCATTCTTATCTTCATATCCATCCATCATCAGCTCCTTTCCATCTCCCCATCCTTATCTATCCATCTACCTAGCCACTCCCCTTTATCCATCCAATCTCTTCTATCCCCCATCCCTGTCTCCCTATTCATTTCTCTCTATCTTTGTCCCATCTCATAATCCCTTGTCATTGGTCTTTGGTTATAGGCTTCTCCCCATGCACTCCACTTCCATCTATCTAATCGTCATCACTCCTGCTTCTTTCGCACATCTTTCTAATCCTCTATCACTTTTCATCACTCTATCTTGTCTATCACTTTTCATCACTCTATCATTTCTCGTCGTATCGGTCCCATCTTTTTTATCCACTTATTCTATCATCTCATCATCCTTTATCCATCATTTGTCATTTGTCATTGGTCAAACTACGTCGCCCCTGTGCTTTCACGTAGGCAAGGTCGATCATTTGATCCGCCCCTGGGGCTTCGTCCGTCTGCTCCTCTATCATCTATCGTCGGTCTTTTTGTTCTCTCTATCCAATCCTTTATCACCTATCATCGGCCTTTCTACTTTTGTTTGTCCAATCTTTTTCATCCATCATCGGTCTTCATTATCCCCTTTCTACTTTTATCCATGGTATATCATCAGTCTTCTATCGAACTACAAGGGCTCTGCGCTTTCACGTAGGCAAGGCTAATCTTTGATCGGCCCCCGAGCCCCTAGGTTGCTAGGCTGTGTCAGTCTTCTATCTTGTGTCATGTCTCTTGTGTCGTGTTGTCAAGCTATGCCCTCATCTAGCTGGTTCTTAACAAACGAGATCCATTAGTATCAGTAGATCCAATCGGTTCCGAGAATCTCGTGCCATATTGATCTTTTAGTTTAGTATCTATCATCATCGGTCTCAACAGGATGCATCCTTCCTAATAGACCTCATCAACCCCATCCATCCTCTTGATCCTATGGCAAAGGACATTTTGAATTTGATTGTGATCTTTTGATGCTTTTGGCTTTTCTTTATCATTTCAGCTCCCTATCATTAACTTTCAAGACCACCATGATCCATCATGCAATGGTGTGTTTTGACTGGTTAACATAGGGGCATATCTTGATCTTTTTATTGTTGTTGTCTACTGGGTTTTCCCACGTAGTACCCACCAAGATCCCTGTGATCTTGTGTTATGATGGGGCATCCCTTTGTGCTAGTGGTTATTCCAATGCCCGGCTCGACCAAAGTCTTTGTGACTTTGGGGTGTTAGAATAACCTTCTTGTTTGTTGTGTTTGTTTTATGCATTAGACACTACCTTGCCTTGGTTTTCTATACCTTGGCACTGGGTGTCTTATGCTATAGCAAAAATCAGTGCTCTGAAGATGGAAAATCGCATTAGGACTGCATTTCATTTTCCATTCCATCATCTTGCATGTATCCCCCATCCTCCCATCTATCAAAATTCCCCCCATCCCTTCACCCTTCATCACTCTCCCTCATCTATCCATCCAATCTCTTCTCATCAACAACACTCCCCCTATCATCTTTATACCTTTCATCCATCTCACATCTCAATCCTATCCTCATCAACTCATACCTCGCACAAATAATCTAATCAAATCCTTGGTCTTGTCCCCAGTCTCGTTACCAACCTTGACCCATCATCATCATCATCCATTAGTATCCTTCCCTATCCCTTTGGTGTTGTTTTGGGATGTATCCTTCCCTCATCAACAACACTTTCATCATCATCATTGGGAGGTATTCTTCCCTATCCTTTAGTAGTGTTTTGGGATGTATCCTTCCCTCATCAATACCACTCAGTGGGATGTATCCTTCCCTATCCTTGTGTTGTTTCGGATCCTTCATTCCCTCATTGACAACACTCCATCCATCATCAACCCATTTTGGCTTGTACCTTGGCTGGGCCAACATCACCTTTTGTCCTAAAATCCATTTGTGCTTCATCCATCTCCTATCGCTTCTCCTTCTCTCTTGTCCATCACTTCACATCATCTCCCTCATCTCATCTATTTCGAGAGCACACCCATGTTCTCTTCAACCTGCATGTCCTCTCGAGGGGGCATCCTTAATCCCTCATCATCATCTTCATCCCCATCATCTTTTTTCCCAATCAATCCTTTGATGACTGGGGCATCTTTCCCAATCTAACCATCTTCTTCTAGGTTCTATATTTTAATATTCTTTGAAATGATGCTACTTCATAGCACCATCCCAAAGAGGGGAAAAATGTAGACACCTAAATTTGGACACTTAATTTATCCAAATTTATCACTTTTCATCTAAACATTCTCTTATCTGAGTTAATTAAATAATATTACTATTATTTAATTAATACCCTTAATTCTGCCAAATCCTAAGGTATTTAATTAATAATTAAATACTTTACCTTTTAATCCTCATTTTATCAAATAAATTAAATAAATAATACATTTATTTAATTCCTCACATGTCATTTTCATCTAATCTTAATACATCTCCTAATTTCTTCATTAGGGATGTGCACATGCCTAATCCTTGATTAGGATGTGTCACATCCTCCAACTTTTGCAAGTTGGCTTCTAATCTGCATTTATCTTCTAATTCTGATTAATCTTTAGTACCTTGGTCAACTCTCTCATCCCCCAAGGAATTTTTAATTCCTTTTATTCCTCCAAGAATCCCTTTTCCATGCATCTCTAGAATCTTTGACTTGTCACATCAAGTCACATGTGACAAACTCCCACCTTTTGGGAACATTGTCTTATCCACTAGATTCTTCCAATCATTGTGAATTTAAAATTCACTTTTATTCACCCAAGATTCTTTACATCTCCCAATGTACTTGCAAGGTACTTGTCCTTCCTCCACATCATGTACTTCTTCTCCACCTCACTTACACCTCATCCCCCCTTAGCCACTTCACATTCCACATGTCAAAATGTGAGGGCTTGTGAGTTCTCAACTCACTATAGCCCTTCATCTTGGCTTTGTTGGATGAATCTCAACCGTTGAATTCTCTAGAGAATTCAAATTCTTCTATAAATACCCCCTCCTCAAGGGCATTTTCAACACTTTCATTTTTGAGCAACCTTATGCTGTCAATTTGCATTCTCAAGCATTTGCTATCATTTAGCCATCCATTTAGTCATTTTTCATTATCAATCTTGCATCTAGTAACATCAAAAGCCATCTAAGGAGCATACAAATTCATCTAAATCAAGGGCCAACCAAGGAGTCTTCAACAGCAAGGAAGGTATAATCGATTTGCATTTTTATTTCATCTATTTTCCTTGTTTTATCACTCTTTAGGCTAATCATTGAAGTGTTCTTAGTGTTTTATCATTTGCATTTTAAAATATTTTGCACATTAAAATAGGGTAAAATTCCAAGGTACACAGCTAGTTATAAGTTCAAGTTGAGGTCAAATTGTGTGAAAAATAAGACAAATTGAACATCCATGAAATATTTTTATAACAAGGCCAAAAGTGAATTAAAAAAAATTAAAAACAAAAATATAAAAGTTTCTCCTCTAAAAAGAAAGAATAAAATTGAATATAGAGAGTTTTTAATATCAAATAAAAATACAATTAAAAATTAAGAACATAGTTACAACATAATGTGATAAAAAGATAATTCCCAAAGAGTATAAAGAGACTAATCAACAATTAATAGTACCCCTAACATTACATATACAAACTACCTTTCATATTCTTCCACTATAAGAAAATAAGTGTCAATTTCAACTCTATTAGCCAACCACTTCATGGCTTGTCGAATATTTTTGATATACTAGTAGTTGAACATATTTAGGTAACACTCATTAGGGGGAGTATAACTCAAATTGGAAAGAAAACCAACTTCTTTGGTCATTTTTTCCATATATTTAGCCAAATAATCTTTGATTGGTCTCTAATATTTTAAGTTGTCCATGGATTGTAAAAACTTATTGATCTAGATCCTTGTGAGCTTTAACATTTTCCTACAACATGCGGGACATTTTCATGATATAAAGTGAGATATTATTATTCACATATCTAATTAATAAGGATATTATGTATGGAAAAATAAAGTTAAACATCTAATTTTGCATAAATGATTATAATAATTTACTTGTAAGCTTTTACAACCATAAATTCCTAGATAAAAATATTTTACATATTTTTTGGTACCATTTATGGAGGAAGATTGTGGTAAGAGAAGAAAAGAGAGTAGACCAAATTTGATGGGCATGAGAATAAATCTAAAAGATATCTTAAATGAAAGTCTAAGGTAAACTATTGGATAACTAATTCCTTGGAAACTTACATATTATAAATTATTATTGGTAACCTCTTGTGTTTCCTAGACACTAAAGGTCATCCATTTGGAATAAGGAAAAGAGTAGTTACACTTATGGTTAAGTCACTAGGTAAGGGGAAGTGTAGGAAGGAGAGACAAATATATTAATTTGAGGGGAAAGATAGAAAACTTGTTAAGGAAGACAAAAAACTTACTCCCTATGGGCCACCTTAGTCCTTTAGGAAGTTTCAAGGGTAGAAGGTAGAAAAATTGAGAGAAAGAGAATGGGTCAGTAAGTTTTTAATCTCATGGATAAACTCTTTGTTTGAGTACCACTGTTAAAATTATACCATGATTTATCTCAAGGTTTTACATTGTAAATGATGAAATACCAATATATTTATAAATGTTTGAATACCTTTTTGGAAGAGTCTTTTCCTCTTCAATATTTTTGTCAAATCCAAATGTCATTCATTCAATTGAATTAGGTAGTTCCACTAGATAGAGAAGGTGGGTAAGTTGATCCCATGTCTCAAGGACTGGTCAAAATAATTGAGTCATAAGAAATGGTATGTTAAGCTATCTAATACTACTAAAGGGGGTAGAAGCATGAATTCTAGAGTGGAGATAGAAGAATTTAATCATTCCAATTCACTTCCCTTTAAGGGTTTGAGGTATTAATAGTGATGATTTTCTAGATACTTCTAGGTAGTACCACCCTCAAGAGTATAAATGATCTACTTTTCTATCAAAAAAACTACTTGATTATAGGGGTGAATGATATTGAATCCTTCTTTATCCTTGGGTTATATGCAATGTAACCAAGAGGAAAATTATATGATTTTTTTGTTATGCCACTTCAACCACATGAATATTTTGATCAACCAACACATTTGACTATAGAAAGACATGGATGGGAACCAATACAAAGATACATGACTAGATATTAGGATCTTGTTGACCACCAAGATGCAAATTACCATAGATAGGAACATGTTTCTCCAAGCCAACAATTTCCATTTTAGTTTGTTATAAAATCACTTCCGAATTTTATGAAGTGTAATCATTCCTCTCTAATATAATAAGGATCTAAATATGAACTTCTCACATAATTCTTCCTTAGTAAGATTATAGGGCCTTGAAGAATTAGATGGGAAGTCCAAACTCTTCTCATTAGTCATAAGGTGTAGGTAAGTGGATAGAAAAGTGGCAAGGGAAGGCTTAAAACTATTAGAAAAGTAAGGTTGGGCTTAGACCCATGGGAGGATCATGGGTGAAGATGTGGTTTCTAAACAAGGTAGTCCTGAATAAGATGCACTTCCTAGTGGAAATAGAAATAGGCATAGAGTGCATTCAAGTAGTTAATTAGCTAAGATGCTTCAAAACTAAGGTCAAATTGTTTGATTGAATTGAGGGGTTGAGTTGGTTTGAATTCCATGCGTGCCCTTTGTTGAACTCAAAGATTGACAAGCTTATCAATATTATTTTTGAACCAAATGAATCTCCACAATTGGCTAGCAATGTCACAAAGGAAAGTGGAAATTTTCAATTTCAAGTGGAGGAATCCAATTCACATTAGATGCTTGTATTTAGAAGAACCCTCATTAAAGTCAATTTCCAAACTTATAGTAGTTGATTTGTCCACAAATCACCATGTACCATATTGTAGCTCCACTTGGGTGTGTTGAAGGGAGTGGAATACACACGTGTTTTACACTTTGGACCCAAACCCTTGAATGGATTCAATGAACCATCTTTTAATTTCCTAGTTACGCTTAGCCCATTTGTGACTATTATTGTAACAATACTCCCCTTATGAAGAAAATCAATATTGTTTTAGCTTTGTGATTAGAAATTATATTCATGATATATTATGAGGGAGTGATAATTCAATTAGTTTGTCTCCCAAATCAATAAGCTTGTGGCAATCTTAAGGATGAATTTATTGGATCCATTTAGTTATGAGTCCTTGAGAACCATGGAGCTAGAGTTAGGAGACACAAAATAGGATTTGGAGTGCAAATGTGTGTTTGAATGGAAGAAGGGGGCTTTAAGGAGCTGTTAAGGTTTACATTATTTGAACAAGGATTTAGAGAAACCAAGGTCTCAATGGGGATATTAGACATACAAAAAGAGTAAATGGTAGTGGCAAGCATGAGCTAGGGCATCCTCAAGGTTGTTGTCAAATTTCAAGGGTTTGTTTTCTCCCTACCCAACTTCTTGATATCATGTCGAGTGTGTAAAAGAGGACATATTCCACCACCTCACTAGCATAATAGCTATATAATAGAGTTCAATACTATTCATTGAGAATAAATATATGTATGTATGTATACATACGTATATACATATATATACATATACATACATATAAATATACATATGCATATATACATACATATACATATACATACACACACACACACATATATATACATATATGTATGTATGTATGTATGTATGTATGTATGTATGTATGCACACACAAATGAATATAGTACTTAGACTAGTTAAATAATTTGAGAATGAGCTTGTAAAATAATATATCATGTAAGATTTAATTTAAAAAAGCATTAAAAAGTTATCTTATGAACGTTATAAGATTCAATCAAAAAATATTGGAAGGTATCTCAAGACACTATAACTTTGACAAAATTAAAAAGTATGCAAAAGTATCTTAAAAGCGCTTAATAAAACAAATTATGTTTTTCAAGATGTTCATAATAACATACTCACAATAATCCAAAAATACATCGGATACAACTGTTCATATTACTATACTTAAGTAACAACTATTCATAATAACACACTTACAACAGCCCAGAAATACATCAAACACAGCTGGTCATAATAATACTCTTACAACAGTCCAGAAATATACCAAACACAGCTTTACAACAGTCCATAAATACAATAGACACATAATAATATGTGTACAACAATCCAAAAATATCTGAAACACAGCTGTTCATAATAGCATGCTTACAACAGTACAGAGATACAAAGTAACAGAAAACTCAAAAAGAAAACAAAACCACAGAGATACAAAGTCAAAAAAAAAAACAAAACCACAGAGACACAGAGTAACAGAAAACCCAAAAAGAAAACAGAACCACAGAGATCCAATGTTCGAAACGCTGTACAGTTACTTCAACATCCGTAGAAAAGAGATGTCCCACTTTTTGGACACACAGCAAAAAAGATCTCGATAATGACGCACACTCTATTCTCAACCTTATATTTCAAATTTTCAATGAACCATTAATGAAACCATGTTCTCCAAATCATTTGACCTCGGTTAACTCAACCAGTTAACCCACCATGCCTGGATTCTAGAATAGAAAAAGACATTTCATTTTAATAAGACCCACTACTAAAGAAAATGAAATATCTTGATAAGAATGATGAATGAAATGAATATGCTTTCGCATGATTCTAAACCAGAGAAGAACAAGAAAGAGATTGGCATATTCGTTGAGTTCAACAAAAGGAATGAATCTTTGAGGTGTAAATACCTAAGAATGTGCAACTTGAGTTCTTGTTTTGTTCTATGTTTGTATCTTGGGATCTTGTAGTTCTTGTTTTGTTCTAGGTTTGTATTTTGGGTTCTTGTAGTTCTTGTGACTGTTTATTTATTTTTTAACTTAAAGTTGTTTAATGGAAAATATATGTAATTTTGATGAAAGTGGTAATTTATAAATTTGTATACAAAGTATATATTCTATCAATGATATGAACAAATTTTATAGGAATTATGTTAATTTTGTGTAAAATGTACATGAATTGAATGTTTATTCAAGGTTATTTAGAGACAAGGATTGCAATCATTGTTCCTTATGTTTTTATCTTACAATATCACTCAAATGAGAATCTCTCTCTGCATCATCAATCTCTACTATGGTCATTTCTAATGTTAGTTCATGTGACTTTTGTATGGTTCGATCCTATGTCATTTTGATGGGAATTTATATACAATTGCCTCTTGAATAGGTGATCATACTAATCTTGTGCAAAACATGTACCTAAATTGAATGTTTTTCTCAAGGGAATTTAGAGAAAAGGATTACAACCATTGTTCTTCATGTTTTTTGTTGTAAATGAAAATGTATTCTCTATCTTAGAATATCACTCAAATGAGAATGCCCCTCTTTGCATCACCAACATCTACTATGGTCATTTCTAATGTTAGTTCCTGCGACCTATGTATGGTTCGATCCTATGTCATTTTGATGGAGATTTGTCTATAATTGCCTCTTATAATACGTGAAACATGGACTTGAAATATTGGGATTTTCATGTCCCATGGTAGACCCACACAATTACCAAATTATATGATCACATGGGATGGCAACTTAGGTTGCTCAGTACCTTAACAATATATTATATTCTTTACAATACCAAGTGTTGCATTACCCAAGATTTGGAGTCCACACACAAATTGTACACCAATATATTTGTTAGCTAACACACAAAAGCACCTCACTATTGAAATGATTGTCATCAACATCATGCAATTTGTATGTCTTGTACATATGTAGAAATATTGTGTGCAACTAGTATGGTCAATAAATTTAACTTTCTTATTATAAAAAATGATCATATTACTTAATGCATATAAATGCATGGATTCATTAAATAATGCAAGGTCCTCAACATTCACAAATATGTTTGTTCAACCCATGATGATTTGTTAGTCCTTGTATGCTACATATGCATTCCTAATGTTTGGTAGAAAATTTATTTGAAGTTGACACGGTTTAGACCATGTCCATATCGATGATAAATCATATCTAAGATCACAAAATTCTAGAATGTAGCCCACAAAGTTTTACCGTAAGTGCTACCTCCAAACATGTAGAGTATAAACACTGCATATAAAAAAAATATAGTCACATCACATATTATTTAATATCTTTATGACATACAATAAAAAATCAACATGAAGCACAACAAAGAAATGGTGTATCCCTAAAAAGAGGTAATTGGGTGGCATCGCTAACAAGACTTTTTGATCTCCCACCAAAATCAATGGCGGTTGAAAGTACTACTAGAGTAGTGGTTTCCATTATAAATTAGGTTGTAATAGAGTAAGTGCATGGAAATGAGAGACAAAAAGAGGGTCAAAAGTGGTCAATTTTTTCTTGATGTCGCCTAAATATAAACTTAGATGAGTAATTTGATATGTGTACACTCAATATTTGAAGATGTGGTAAGAACATGAATTATAGTACTCTAGATTTAGTTTCTAAAATACTAAATATTTTTTTTAAATGGTTAAGCTTAAGGGGGTGAAATATTGAGTGCAAACAAAAGTGAATATATTTTTATCACTAAAATATAATATAGTGTTTGGTGTGTGCCCCTCTCTTTTTTATTGCATTTGGTATTTTTAAAACTATTTAATAGAAATATAGCCAAGAGTGAGTACTATAAGTTGTGTATTTTTATATTTTTAATTAGATTTTTTATAATTGTTTAAAGTGAATGCACCCTATAAATTGCATCATTGAGTGTGTACATCACATAATTTACACAAAACTAATCAAAAATATATATATATTAATATGTATAGAATGAAACATAAAACAATCTTACATATTTTTTAAAAAATTTAGATAAATCAATCAAAAGTCATAAAAAAAAATGCATATATATAAAAGGAATATAAAGACATTAGTAAAAGAAAATAAAATTGAATATATTAATGTACATTCAAAAAATAGAAAAAATAATAGTTAAAAATCTAAGAAAATTGACATATTGATATAAATTTTGTCAAATATTGTTATCAAAAAATTAAATCTAATGAAATTAAAGTTTGAAAATAATATTGAAGAAGAAAAACATGTCTCTTAGAGAGAAAATAGAAGTCCAAACCGTAAGCTTATATCCAAGCCTCAAACCAAACTAAAATGGATGGAATTAGTTTTTGAATATGTAACACACTCACATTATGTAACATGTTCACGTTACACAAAAGCAAGTTACTCATGTTTTGGTGACATAATACAATTTGCACATGGTTTATGCATGATTTTTATGATATTCTATCATATTTCATTTTATATCATTAAAAATAATTTATTTTCATTAGAAATCAATGATTATTAAGTCAGTACATATTTTTGGTTGCTTAAAGATTTTAGTTATCAATTTTGTTTACTATTAACATAAATTTACTAATCTATTAAATTCCATGACTAACAATCATTTACATTTATTTTAAAAGACATTTTAATCATTATATTTATTTTAAGTGATCATTATATTATTTTTATTTAATTAATAATTTCAATTAAGATATATTTATCATTTTGGGTAGAAAGAAATAATTGATAATTACAATGAAAAAGAACAAGCGAGGAACACCTAAGCAAATCAAAGTAATGAAAGGAGTGCATAGAAATGATTCATCAAATGAGAAAAGTTGGAGGTGAAGGTACATTAGCATTAATAATCAAATTGAGTGTAGAAACAAGTCCTAAATCACCTTTTGAAATAAGAAATAATAAAATTTTGATTGATATTGAAACACCAATTCTTGAAAATATTTTGTTTCCTAATTTAGAATCACACATAATGATCAATTTGTAAGAAACAAATAAATTATATCTTATTATAAAAGTCAGCAACATACACCAATTAAAGAAAATATTAAAAATGATCAAAATTTACCTAATATAGCAAGCAAGAACACATACTAATAAAAACATCGCTTAAAATTATTCATAAGAAACCAAAATATCTAATTGAAATTGATGAAAATATCTTAAAACTAATGCTTAATAAAATTACAAAATACACTCAAAAAGAAAAATCATTAATAAAATATAGATAACATTTTTTTAAAAGGTTAAATGAAACAAGGTGTCAATTAATTATGAAATTATAATAAATCTTAATTTCATAGACACTATGAAGATTCTTGGTCTAAGATCATCCAATATCAATGATGAAAATTTATTGTAAGAAAATTTAATTAATGCATACCAATCAATAAGATCAATGTCACTCTCTAAAAATAGTGATGCTACCCGTATTCTTATATCAACTATAGTAAGCAATGAAATAAAAAATATCATTTAATTAGAAAAACGAGTAGACATGAAAAAGTTGAAGATTCCAATAAAATAAAACCATGAGAATTATTAGGTAGACTCTCATGTAAAGATAATGCTATAGTAATTGCCTTAATAGAATTTATTGAATAATTTTATTAAAAAAAAAAAAATTACCTAATCAAAGAGATTTTGTAAGCAAAAGAACTGGTTCTCAAAATAATGAACCATATCCTAAGATTTTTTTGGAAATGGCTCAAACACAATATCACAATTTATTGAGAGTATCCTTAAATAAGAATAATTCAAAGGTATTTTGAGATGGCCAAACCTTTTTATGTTAAAATAGATCACTCACACACTACTTTTTGTTGTAGCTCGTGCATATTGAATTTTCTATACATTATGATATTTTTATCATATACATATTACTTTGTGTATTAGTGGTGTTTTACAAAAAAAATTACAATAAAATTTCCACCTAAATCATCAAGAGATTTTATTTTGAAGTGTGTTATGTGAAAAAGTAGGTGTAATTTTTTTTATAATAAGTTATTTTGAATGGAGCTTGTGTTAGTTGTGATGGTCTACAATGTTTATAAAATTATATGCATACATAGAGCACACATATGATTGAAAATAAATTAGTTAATTTAAAAATACAAATCAGTAACATATGCAACAAAAGATAGCAAAGAACCAAAGAGATGTGAGTTAGAGAGCAAAGATATAACTCTAACTAAATTTATGATAATATTTTTAAAAAATAGTATACATGAGTATGCAATGCATGCATACAAAACTCAATGGTTAGTTAAGCAATGCAATTTATGTAAGGATACATTTCTTCTTGACAACATTATGTCTATTATAGATTTAATAAAGAATTATATACATTATAACCATAGAATTAATTATAATCCTAGCATTATAACTCCATTCATATTGCTAGTTTTGTACTCATAGAATTCATTCATATACCTCTAGTATTACAAAATAATATAGAAATATCTTGAGGGAGTATCACTTATCTATTAATGACGATCTTACTTATTCTATCAGGTTTTTACAAGGTTGATATAGGATTTTCTATGATAATTTAAGGGATAGAATACCATATTTGTTCAACACATTAAATGAACATAAATATACACATCATAATTTAAGAACTTTTGAATATTCTATTAGTTGAGAAGGATGCATATGATTAGTGGTATTCAATATATTTATAGTTTTACTAAGGTTGGACATAGAAAAGGGGATCATGATTGTTAGTGTAGGTTTTTATTTTCCTAGTGGATTAATTTATTTCCCCTTAGTCCTAGGTTTTTCCTACACTTTTATTAAGCTTGCTTAGGATAATTAAGTGTGATTGTCTTTTAATAACTAGGAGATAAGTGATGTGGTGTCCTCTTCCTTAAAGGGTGGAACACTTTCCACTTTTGGTGGCTATCTCCACTTTTGGTGGTTAATTCATATTGGTTGGATTTGCCACCTTCTTCATCTCCTTAGTTCTATATAAAATCACTACCTTGCTTGTATGTTCATTCATACTCTTGCATTCTCTTGCATTTTTGCATACATTGACAAACATGCACCTTGATGCATGCAGACATTATTCTATAGATTTTCTTTGAGCTCCTAATGCAATCTTGTCATCTTGGCATTTGCACATCTTTTAGAATCTTGGGTCTATAATTGTGTTATTTCATTTACAGTTTTATAGCTTATCTCTCTCATAGAAGATCTTGGTTATTCAATCTATTTCAGATTTATAACATAGTATCAAAGCTTATATTTTGAGAGTTTTGAGTACTTGGATTCTTGATTAATAGATTGGAGTTTTTTGTATGATCTTGTAAATTCTTGTATGCTCTTCTCTTGCATTTTATACGACCTGGAGAATCCGAAAGGAATTATGAAGATATGTTAATCCTATATTTGCATGTGTGTTTTTGGTGAGATTTGGTGATTGTAGCTATTCTAGCTATAGTGGCAACTTTTTTTACTGCCCCATTACATCTGAGAGGCTCAAGAAAGTTAGATTTGGCTTTTGTTTCACTCAATTTGGCCACCATATGACACAATAGCAAACAAGGGTTTAAAGCTCAAATTTGGCAAACAACTTTTTGCAAGAGCATTTTTAGCCCAAACAAACCTTTCCATTGCATTCAAAAGGCCCAAAAACCCCTGTTCTCATATAAAAAAATTATATTTTAGGTGAATTTGATTTTTGACAAATTTTTATTTTGTCAGGGGGGTCGTCACTTTAGGCTAAATTCAGTCATTTTAAAAAAAAATCATCTTTTCACCATAATGTTTGCTTTTGGAAAATGAGATATTGTTGGAAAGCTAGAGACAAGCACTTTCCATATAAAAATGTTTTGAAAAGAAATATTTTCATTTTTTGCTAGATATTGCAGGTTGAAGTTGTTGTTGCATTTTTCCTTCAACAGGCCATAACTTTCGGCCTAGACCTTCATTTTTTGGAAACAAATAGGTGTTGGAAAGGTATTGAAGAGCACTACATGGCTATAAAGCTATTTTTTCAGATTTTATCTTAGATTCATTTTGTATCAGAATTTATAATTTTGGTCATTGTGGGCCTATTGAGAATTGTATCTTGGAAAAGACTTTGTAAATGCACTAATCATAAAGTGTCAACATTGTAATATCTTGGGGGGTTCTTTCTGAGACTCTAGTGGAAAGGGGAGGTGTCTCTTTTGCAGCTTGATTTCTCTTTTTTTGCACTTACAAACAATCATTTTTTCTGCCTAAAAGGGATCAATCAACATTTCCTATATTAACACTCTACAACTATTTTGATTGGAAAAGTAAAACGTCCCTCTACTTGAAAAATATGGATTATATAGGGTAACAATGGGACTAGAAACTGAACCAACAATTAATGCAAAAAAGAAAAAATGGTTTAATAATTGTGATGAAGCATTTGGAACCTTATGTATGTCTATAGCTCTAGATTTTATCTTTCATGTTGAGTCTTTGTCTACACCAAATGAAGTTTGGACAACATTGGAAAAACTCTTTAGTGCACAAGATGAATTAAGAGGTCATCAATTCGAGAATGAGTTGATATGATTAAGTCCTTCAATTTTTGATACAATACAAGATTTCTTCACCAAACTAAAGGCCATAATATTGCAATTGAAACAGTGTGGAATTGAGAAAGATGATAAATAATTGATCTTAAGTATTCTCTCTAAACTTGGTCCAGATTATTCTGTAATGTAAAATTGCACCTAGGGGCAATTCCACATTTTAGCACTTTTCCTAGCATTTATGATGCCTAAGCGCATTAATGACAAAAATCCCATGGGTCAAAATTTCACAATTCTAGCTCAATGTGGACCAATGGCGAAGCAGCAGAATCCTAATGACACGTTTCCCAAAAATTGATGTGTTGGACGCATGTGTGATGGGCAGACATCTGCGCAGCGTGCTAGCATCCTATCAATTTTCTGAGTTTGAAATAGGGAATCTTGACTCTTGACACATGTCTTGAAAGTCAAAATTTTGGGTGTAACAACTATTTTCCGCCCTTGCATGCAACAAAACCCCTCATTTGCTCTCATTTTGGGATCCCAACTTCATTCACTCAAGCTCTCCTCAACTTCACTCTCAGGTTTCTCTCATTCTTGACAAGCAACACTTCTACAAGCGAAGCTCTGCTGGATTGAGGTCCCTCCAATAGCTACAGTTCTCAAGCAAGCATTCAATGGTGCATTCGTGTGCTCTGAAGAGGGTCTAGGCTCGTGGGTAACGCTCTCTCTCACTCTTTTTTATTTACTTGTTCATTTTCTATCTCATGGTGCAGGTTCTACTCCTAAAGCAATTTTTTCTTTCACCACACGCTTTGTCCATTTTGATTACACTCCTTTCCTATTTGGTTGTTCGTGGAGGTGGGAGCACCAAAATGGGGGTCTAACTGAGGCAGACCCCTATACAACCCCAACATTTTCCCCTGGTTCTTCTATGTGTAGGTTGTAAAGTGGAGCTTGGATTGAAGACTCGAATTTTCAATTGTAGGTAAGTTTTCTCCAAGTTCTCCTTGTGTTCTTCTTGGGGCTTATGTTCTTTGTTTGATTATTTTGTTTAGCAGACCTTCGATCTGAGTTAGGAAGTGATACCTCATTCTACCCATTTGAACTCCTAATCTTTTTGTTGCTCAGGATGCTAGCGTGCCATTTGGACAACAACGAGTCGCATTGGCATCCTGAATCTATGCTACCATCCTTTGGCTGAGAGTTTCTCTATCGGAGGTAGGAATCTACAAGTTTCACTCTCTCTGGGTTTGAAGTAGTCTTCCCTAAAAGTTAGTTTATTGGCATTTCCTTTACAATTTCTTCATTCTATTTATGCTAAGTTGGATAAGGGCAGTTCGTTCCTTGGTGATCTCTTGAGAATGAAGAGACCCACGTGCAGCGAATCCCTCTTATCTCACATTTTGGTGAACCCGACATGAACCATGTCGGATCTATCTTTACAATGTTTCCATGTCTATAATAATTCTTTCTCTAAGGAATATTTTGATATGCTGGACGAAGCTCTAGACGATTTCTTAGAAGCATCTTCCCCTATCCATAAATCTTCTAAGCAAACTTCTTCTCTGCAAGCTAAGGAGTCAGTAAATGTAGTAGTGGTCTTTGCGGCTCCTCCAAGCCCTAAGAAACTTGTCGTTTATGTGACCCTGGCTAACCCTTCTCTAAGGGAGGATCATTCCGTCTATGGAATTTCATATCGAGGTGATTCACCTTATTTATACTCAAGGTTTGTAAAGGCTACGGACTTTACTTTTGATAATGTTGTTGGGCACACATATAATACAAGAAGAAACAAACAAAATTTGGATCAACAACCTTTTGTACCTACATCTCAACCTACTCAAGTTCCTACTTCTTTACCACCTCAACCAAACCTTCCTTTAGCACCTAAACATGCGATCAAAGCACCAGGTGATTATGATCTTGTCAAGCAACTTCATGTTACCCCGGCTAAGATCTCACTTTGGGATTTGCTTCAGACAGCTCTAGTTTATCAAGAGATGTTTTAGGAAGCCTTGCAGAAGATCATCCTGCCTACCTCTACTAGTCCCATGGACGTTAATGCATTGTTGGCCCATATTCGCACAAATTTTCCAAATATTACGTTCCACCCACAAGAACTCCCACCTCTAGATGTGCATAAGCAAGTGAACCCTTTGATGATTATAATTAATGTTAATAACATTGGCATTAGGCGTGCACTCGTTGACACTGAATCAACTCTCAATGTTTGTGGTATTGATCTACTACCTAAGATAAAATTTGATTCATCGTCTTTAGCTTCTTCTTCTTTGTACATTCATGGGTTCAATAATGTTGTCTACCAAGCTCTAGGCACGATAATACTACCTTTGCAGCTAGGCCTCGTTAACTGACCTACTTTGGTGTATGTGATGCCTAGCCCTTTACCTTACAAAATTATTTTGGGGAGACCCTGGATTCATGATATGGTTGTCGTAACTTCTACACTACATCATTCATTAAAGTTTGTTGCAAATAATTGGGCGGTCAGGGTTAAAGCTAATCCAAAAGTTGTTCAACTTTTCAAGTTAGCAGCTATTGGTCGGGCTTCAGTTGTCTCCACTCTTAAGAATTGTATCCCATCTTTAACTATTGATGCTATGGCATGTTCCTCGATGATACCCTATGTGGAGGTTGTCCCTGAAGCGAATGCCATTAAATTGAGTCACCTAAAGCAGAAAGTCCTAAGTCCTCCCCATCTACCTCTTCTTCCAAGTCAAATACTTTCTTTGGTGATGATTGGGGATCCTTGGAATTCTCTGAATTCTTCATTGCAGAATACAAAGTGACCCCCTCTCGTCTAGAATTCCTAAATGCCTCTGATGTAAAAGTGGACAATGCTCCTGTCGAGGAAAAGAGTGTGATCCTATCCAGGAGACTAGTCCCTCCTCTACTGAGGAGAGTAGTCCTCCTCCTCTAAAAGAGGTTAACATTTGTAAATCAAGTTAAGGAGATTATTGCACTCTTGTAGATGCGTTTGATGTTCACTGGTGGAATGAAGCCCTCTATGTAGAGCCACCGCCTCATGAAGTCTTACAAAATATCTATGGTTTTGGATATCAACTCACTTCTCGATATGGCTATGGGCAGAAAGGCCTAGGGCGTATTGAGCAAGGAATCCAAGTCCCTATTCAGTTTAAGCCACGAAAGCGCTATCTGGCTTTGGGATGCTCTATTGAACAATCTAAGAAAAACCCTTGGTGGAGTGTTAATATGATTTCGGTTGAACCAGTGAGTTTGGTCCATCCTGAGCTAATAGAGGATAGGGGGCAGGCCAAAAAAGTCCCTTTATATTTCTTCTCTTCAAATGAAGCACTTGAGGAATTCCTAGGTGCCTACTCCCTTTTTCCTCCCTTTCACCACAAAAAGCAATTCTCATATCACTTACATGAACGCGAATATTTTGGATAATTTGTCTTGAGTGTTGATGAGGAGGAGCCTCTATCCAATGCCAATGATGATGTTCCAATATCACATCTTGGAGATCGCAGTCCCCTCCTCAAAGGGGACACTACCGAAATCTCTATGGATCCTAAGTCTTCTAAAAAAGTAATTAAGATTGGGAAGTGCCTTTCCTTAGAAAAAGCGGGCAAACACTCTGATCTCCTACATTCTCATCCGGATATATTTTCTTGGACATATGAGGACATGCACGGTATTGATGAGTCTATAGTGGTTCATAATATTGTCTTATGTCTCGACGCCAAGCCAGTTAAGTAGAAAATCTGAAAGATCAATTCCAGGGTGGCATTATGGTTAAGACTGAGATAGAGAAGCTATTAAAAGTGGGCTTTATCCATCTAATCGACTACTCCCCTTGGATTTTGAATATTGTTGTTGTCAATAAACCTGATGGTCGTATCCGTATATGCATTGAATTTCATGACCTGAATAAGGCTTCTCTTAAGGATGATTTTTTGTTACCTAATATAGATATGATTGTGGATTCGACAGCAGACCATGCTTTATTGTCTTTCATGGATGTTTTCTTGGGTTACAATCATATCCATATTAATCTGAAAGATCAGTACAAGACATCCTTCACTACCCCTTGGGATAATTTTTGTTATGTGGTTATGCCCTTTGGGTTAAAGAATGCAGGAGCTACTTACCAATGGGAAATGACCCTAATATTTCATGATTTTATTCATAAGATTTTAGAAGATTATGTTGATGACATCTTGGAAAAATCCATAACTCGTCAAGATCATGTGAAGAACCTTCGTCTTATTTTTTAGAGGCTTCAACTCTATAAGATGAGACTCAATCCTCTTAAGTGTGTCTTCGGTGTAGACGTATGAAAACTTTTGGGATTTATAGTCTCTCATCGTGGAATCAAAGTCGAAACAAATAAGATCGATGCTATTGTTAACATGCCTCCACCCTAGAATATTACTAAGTTACAAAGTTTACAAGGGAAGATTCAGGCAATTCGTAGATTCATATCTCAACTGGCTGATCACACTCTTCCTTTTACTCGTTTGTTAAAGAAAGATGTTCGTTTTATATGGGATGAAGAGTGTCAAAAATCTTTTGATTCAATCAAAGCCTATTTGGCCAATCCTCCTATATTGATGTCGACTGTGTAGGATAGACCCTTTTTACTTTACCTCGCAACATCACCATATGCTTTGGTAGCCTAACTAGCTTAATACAATGATACTGGGAAAGAAAGAGTAGTCTACTACATGAGTCACATCCTAGTTGATTATGAAACCCATTATTCCTCCATGGAGAAGCAATGCCTTGCTCTTTTCTTTGCTACATAGAAGCTAAGGCACTATCATCTCCATGCTGAGACACACGTTATCATGAAAAGTGACCTTCTAAAGCATTTGTTCTCTAGTGCCAACCTTGCTGGGAGGCTAGCGAAATGGGTAATGTTACTTTCCAAGTTTGACATAAAGTTCATTACTCAAAATTCAATAAAGGGTCAAGCAGTTGTTGATCAATTGGTAGATGCTCCCTCATCTTGCTCCTTCTCAGGTTTGGATTTGTTTCCTGATGAGAACATTTTTGTGATCAATTATGACCTTGAATGAAAAATGTACTTTGATGGGTCGAGATGTCAGATTAGTTTCGGAGTGGGTGTAGTCCTAATGTTGCTCGAAGGTAAGCCAATCCCTCTCTCCTTTCAACTGGACTTTCCTTGCACTAATAACATCGTTGAGTACGAAGCCCTCATTGTTCACTTGCATGCCATGATTGCGCTAAAGATAAGACATCTTCGCATACTGGGTGATTTTGAACTTGTTATGAATCAAATTATGGGAACCTATCAAGCTAAGCAAAGTAAGTTGTCTCGGTATTGAGACCTTGCTTTTTCCTTGCTTAAACAGTTCTCCTCTTTCACGATAGACAGTGTCCCTAGGAGGGAGAATAGACATGCAGATGCCATGGCAAGCGTCACATCCTTGGTACCTTCGGATGAGGATATGAAAGAATACCACTTCGTGGTTCAAGTCCTTTAGACCCTAGCTATTTTCGATCAACCTGAAGCCGATGCTTTTGTGTGTTCTCATGTAGACTCAGGAGAATGGTTTTCTAATATTTACAACTACCTAAAGACTAAAAAACTTTCTCGACGATGCGACAAAAAATGATCGTACTCGTATATGTAAGCTTTCAACCCACTACGTTATTTTATTTGATGTTATTTATCGAAAGTATTATAACGGCTTGCTTCTTCGATGCCTCACCAAGGTGGAAATACCCCTTGCCCTTAAAGAAGCTCGTTCAGGCTTTTGGGGTGGACACTTCGACGGTAAATCCCTGGTGAGGAAATTGATACATATGGGGTATTTTTGGCAAATGATGGAACAAGATTCCTTCGATTTTGTTAAAAAATGTCTATAATGTCAAGTGAATAGTCGTCTTATTCATGCACCTGCACAAGAGTTACAAAACTAGACCTTTCCTTGGCCATTCACAAAATGGGGGTTGGATATTATTGGAAAAATATCACCTCCTTCTTCTAAGGGACATACCTTTATCATTACTGCTATAGATTACTTCACAAAGTGGGTCGAAGCCATTCCACTTCAATCCATGAACATTGAAGCTATTTGTAGTTTTCTTCTAAATAACATTATTTCTCCTTTTAGATTGCCTACTACACTTGTTTCTAACAATGGTACACCATTCAAGAACAAGGAATTGAAGCAATTCTTAGAAAATTTCCACAATCAACATAGGTTTTCTACACCTTACTATCCTCAATCTAATGGTTAGGGAAAAGCATCTAATAAGACTCTTGAGCTTATACTTCATAAAATAGTTAACAAACAAGGTAAATATTGGCATATTTAGTTAACATATTCTTTATAGGCCTATCACACAAGTGTTTGTACAGTGATGGGAACAACGCCTTAAATCCTTGTGTATGGTGTCGAAGCTATCATGCCTTTAGAGATGGAGATTCCATCTTTGTGGGTTTCCCTTAAAGGTTTAATTGATGATGAAAATTATTGAGCTAATCATTTGCATTAGCTAGAGATGCTTGATGAGCATCTATTATAGGCCCTCGATCATCTTAAAGCTTATCAACGATCATTATCAAGATAGTATAATCAAAGTGTGCTCCCTAGAACTTTTAAGTTGGGAGACCTGGTTCTTTAGGAGAATCAGAGAAATGTAAATGTGCCGCCTGATCAAAGAGGGAAATTCAGTCCTAACTGGTTAGGCCCTTGCATTGTCATCTTCGTGTATGGTTCAAGTGCCTATGGATTATCATCTATGGATGGAATGCCTCTAAAAGAGCCCGTTAATGTGATGCATCTCCGTCGATACTATGTGTAGTTTCTAATGTGTCATATGTGTGGTGTTCACTCTTTACGAGTACTAGCACTATATATGTTGACATTTTTCATTAACACATTATGAAAAAAAATTGTGTTATGATGTGACCATGTCTATGTGTGTGTGCAACATACATACATGTGTCTTATTATGCTATGTATCCATGCATTACATTACATATTTTAAGGCAATTAGATCGTCATTATATTTAATTAACATACATACATGTGTGTTCATTAAATCATGATAGCATCTAATGTAAACAAGCATCCACATATACATAACATCCATAGCATCGACATACATAAAAACAGAGGAGCATACACATCAAAATACACAAATGCCATGATGTTGAAATATATATATATATATATATATATATCAAATGTCATATACATATATCGGGCCACTACTGTAAAAATGAGTGGCTATTGAATATATGTGTCAATGTCTATACAAAATATCTACAATATATATAGCTACAAAACTTATGTACAAAAATAGGACCCTATGGCTGCAGTGCGTGGCTCCTGGAGCCCTCTGACTCTGGTTGCTACTATAGTGGTTAGGGGAGGGGTTGTATGGTGGTCATAGACCTAGATCGATGTGTGTGTGATGCAAAAAAGGCTACACGCATCCCTCTGATGTCCCTCTACAAGGAGCATATGGCCATTTGTGTCTGCATTAGCTCCTGCTAAAGCTATTGAACATCTATCAAGATAAAGATTGTTGGCTATCTCACAAGGTCATCAAGGTAGCTCTGTAGGGCGTCATGTGCTTGCTCAGTGGCATCGACCCTCATCACAACCACATCTCACTCGTCAAGCATCATTTGCAGCTCCCCCGATAGCTGGTCACATTGCCCCTAGAGAGTGGTCGCCTCTGCAATGCACTGCACTATCTCCACTCCTCACTCCTCGTAAGCAATCCTCAGACGTGCTACCAAATTGAATAGATGGGCATGTTGCCCCATGCAAATTGGATGGTATGCCTCGAGAATCATCCCCTAAATTGGCACATCAAGGGCCACCTCCGATATGCACTGGGCCATCAACCCAGTCCATCCTTGTGCAACATCTACAACCATAGAAAGAAAGAATAAGATCAGTATCACATGGCATGTTTCTATAATCATAAACAGAGAAAACTATAAGTACTAAAATATAAATAACATGCTTAGTATACCTGGGTCCCCTAGCTACCATGTAGGGTCAGGGTAAGGTGCAACACTGGGACCTGTGCCACTGGTATTGGTAGTTGCTCCTAGTGCTGCTAGGGTCATCGCTACTATGACAATGTGTGCTAGCAGCACCTACAAGGTAGGAGTAGCCGATGGAGGAGATGACCTCCTCCACCATTGCCTCGGTCTCTATGATGCTATCAGCCACTCCTCCTCCTCTTGTGGCCGCTCCTCCTCACCCTACTCCTGCCCACCTCCTCACCCTCTCCTCTTATCCTAGGGTGCCCATGGAGGTACATCCCCCTGTGGACCGGGATCCCCTCTGGGGGCATCCTCTACAAACACAAGATGAGGACAGTGCTTGTCCCACCACACTTGAAATCCATAGCTATCCCAACTTTATCTATTGGCGCTATTGGCGGAAGATCTCAGTTGAGCTCGTCATCGTCAGAGGGAACAAAATTTGTGATGGAGGGATGGGGGATGTCCCCGGGTCTCGCTACACTCCTAACTACCCATGTATACATGGGCACGTCAGGAGGGATAGTTTGTACATGGCCATGTTGTTGCATGACCTGACTCCAATAATACAACATGATGATATGATTGTGGCGACCTACAAGAAAATGGTCTCGCTGCAAGTTCCTAAGATGCCTGCTATCATCTACCCATCTAAAAATGATAGGGTCTCCATATAACCCGGTCTGGTATAAGAGTATCAAACTATAATCTCCAAAATTGTAGGTCTTTGTGTCTCCAGTGTCCTATGACCTCATACCAATGGGCCACAGGGACATGGTACGGTCACCACTGGGGGAAACAAACCGGCATCGTGCATATGATGTGGGTGAATTTCCACACCTATAGCAATGTGCATGATGTGAGGTTGTGGTACTCGTAATGCACATACCACCCTAGCTCCTGGTACAGGTGCACTAGTATGTTGCACCCCCAGGCAAAGATTGTCTAATGCTTGACCATCTCACAGATAGTATGGATGAGGCCCCCATGTAGGTGAGAGCCTCGCCCATCTATCATGACCCAAAAGGCCATAGTCACGACCATCACGTGACGTAGTAGAGGTGCAGTGGTCTGCGCCTGGTCGTACTAGTGCGTGTAGATATGGCTTGTGTCGTTTCCACTGTTGGTCCTCCCCAAGCAGTAAAGGACACCTTTCGACCACTCCCATGCCGACCGGGTGTCATCAATCACCACCCGCCGTCCGCGGATGAGTAGTCTAAGAATCTGATACACGTCCTCCAAAGTAATTGTCATCTCTCCAATAGGCAACTAGAAAGATGATGTGGTGGCATCCCACCACTCCATCAAGGTCGTAAGCATATGCTCATGATAGCGCATCTCTAGCATGGTGAATGCATGCTAGAGACCAACCTACTGCAAATGTGTGACCTCGTCATCATTGAGACGGTCCCTCTACTCGCGAACAAGTTGATATGCTCTCCCATCAGGTTGCTCCCAAATCTTGGGATAGTCTTGTAAAAAGTGAAAAAACTCTAAGTTAGAACATGAGATTTTATGAAAATATGAAACAAAAAATGTATTAAAGACTTTTGCGCACCACGTAGACGTATGCACGCCACACATATGTCTTGATCCGCCATTGATGCCTTGAGGAGGCCAGCGTGTCCTCGAGATGACAACATAGAGATGGGACACCAACACTAAATCAAGATAACAACCCAGATTTGAGACATTTGTGCAAAAAAAGGACACATGCACAGATTGATGTGGAAAAAATTGTTAAAAAATTGCTAAAAATCACTAAAAATGAGGTTTTGAGGCCTACCTGGTCCACCTCGTACCCCTCGACAATGTTCTCCCTCAGCTGCTCTAGTCTCAGTGCCTCATACTCTCTCCTGCTTGGCATTTTGTTGACTTTTCTCTCACAAAAGTCATCAATTTCCTCATAGTGAATAGTGAAAATGGCCCTTCTAGGGGCCCACCTAGGTATATATAGGCTCCCGGGGCCCATTTTTCCTAGAGTTTGTGGCTCCCCTATTTCTAAATCACCGAATTCTTCTTGATCATTCTTCTCATCGTAGTAGCTTCTTCCAATTTTTGAAATTGACCTAAAATTTGAGTTTTGCAGATTAAAATTTTGTGTGATTTTTCACAACCACACTGTCGTTGTTTGTTGAGCTCAGTTGCTGGGGGAACCTTCAGTACCAGTTACCTTGACCTCGGTGGCCTCTAAGGCCCCTTTTTCTTAGCATGCAAATCCGTAAAATTTGAAATTTGGGTAAAATTTTCCTTCTCTACATTACTGTGTTTGATTTTTTCCAAAATCGAGCCCACTAAAGTGGGGGGAAATTGTAATGTCACAAAATTGCACTTAGGGGTTATTCCACATTTTAGTACTTTTGCCTAGCATTTATGATGCCTAAGCGCATTAATGAAAAAATTCCCATGGGTCAAAATTTTACCATTCTAGCTCCATCTAGACGAATGGTGAAGCAATAGAAGCCTAATGACATGTTTCTCGAAAATTGATGCGTTGAACGCCTGTGCGGTGCGTATACATCTGTGCGACATGCTAGCATCCTACTATTTTTCCAAGTTTAAAATAGGGAATCTTGAATCTTGACTCTTTACACGTGTCTTGGTAGTCAGAATTTCAGGTGTAACAACTCTTTGTCACCCTTGCATGCAAAAAAATCCCTCATTTTCTCTCATTTGGGGTCCCAACTTCATTCACTCAAGCTCTCCTCAACTTCACTCATAGGTTTCTCTCATTCTTGACAAGCAACACTTCTACAAGTGAAGTTGTGTCGGATTGAGGTCCCTCCACCAACTACAGTTCTCAAGCAAGCATTCAGCAGTCCATATACATGCTCTGAAGAGGGTCTAGGCCTATGGGTAACACTCTCTCTCACTCCTTTCTATTTACTTGTTCATTTTTTATCTCATGGTACGGCTTCTACTCCCAAAGCGGGTTTTGCTTTCACCACACGCTTTTTCCATTTCGATTACACTCCTTTCCTATCTGGTTGTCTATGGAGGTGGGAACACCAAAACTTGGGTCTAACTGAGGAAGACCCCTATACAGCCCCAACATTTTCCCCTCGTTCTTTTTTGTGTAAGTTGCAAAGTGAAGCTTGGAGTGAAGACTCAAACGTCTGGTTGTGGGTAAGTTTTCTCCAAGTTCTCCTTGTGTTCATCTTGGGGCTTTTGTTCTCTGTTTGATTATTCTGTTTAGTAGACCTCATATCCGAGTTAGGAAGTGAGACCTCATTCTACCCGTTTGAGCTCCTGAGCTTTCTGTTGCTCAAGATGCCAGTGCACCATTTAGATGACAGCGCATTGCAGTGGCATCCTGAATCTATGTTGTCATCCTTTGATCGAGAGTTTCTCTATCGAGGGTAGGAATCTATAAGTTACATTCTCTCTGGGTCTTAAGTAGTCTTCCTTGAAAGTTAGTTTATGCACATTTCCTTTACAGTTTCTTCATTATATTTATGCTGAGGTGGTTAAGGGCAGTTCATTCCTTGGTGATCTCTTGAGAATGAAGAGACCTACGTGCAGTGCATCCCTCTTATCTCACATATTCAATCTTTGTTTCTACATTCTAGATGCCACTAAAAGTTCCTCAAGAGCTTCCTACAAAATGACTTCTCTTGATGTGTTTTCTAATGATCTCACAAAAGAACAAGACAAGTTGATTCAAATGGGCACTATGAAATCTTCTAAGTCTCATGCTTTGGTTGCAAGTCAAGGTACTAAAGATCAAAAAGATAATGGAAAACAAAGTAAGAAATAAAATAATCAAGGAGAGAATTCTTCAGATGTTTCTTTTCCTACTTCTAATGTAGACACTAAACCTTCTTCAAATCAAGGCAAATCTATGAAGGAGAAGATAAATTATGCTTATTGTAAGAAACTTGGTCATGATGAACATAAATGTATGAAGAAATAGATTGATCACCTCACACATCTTCTTGAGAAGAGTAATAAAGGGGTCATTGAATCTCCATCTTTATCAAACCAAGAATCTATAAAGAAAAAGGAAAAAGGTCATGCTATTTATGCTTCTACATCAAACAAACATAAAGGAAAAGCTCTTTGTACTTCTACAAATATCAAATATGGGAGATGACTTCTAGATTCAAGAGCTTCTCATCATATGGCTTCTTCACATTCCATGTTCTCTTCTTTTGAGCCTTGTGTTATGCCACCTATTTTGATGGGTAACAATATATATATATATATATATATATATATGAATGTAATTAGGAAAGGATCTATTAATATAGGGGATGGAACTTTCAATGATGTATTGTGTGTACCTCATTTGTCTAATAATCTTCTTTCCATCTATCAAGTTACTCATAGTGGAACAGGGAAGACTATGGAATTCACTCCCGATTTAGTTATCATCGGAGATTTGGAGAGAAAATAGATAATTTCTACTAGGGTGGTTGATCATACATCCCGGTTGTATTCCTTTTCATATTTCATTCCTAATAATGGCTTTGATCCTTTGGATGATGATCATACTTCCAATGTGGATTTTTATTTTGAGGAGATTTTTGGTTACTTGAACTTGGGTATATTCACAAGTGATCCAGTTCTTGAACCTTACATTCCATCTCCCCCATATATTGTTGCTACTTCATATTCCAGTGATGCTTCTTCGAAAGTTTCCAGTGATTCTTTGCAGCAAGATATACACTGTCTTTTAGATTCAACTTTGTGGGATGATCTCTTGGCAGGTATTTCAGACTTGTTTATGGAGACACGTATTGCAGATTTGGGAGACACTATTGAATGTAGTCATATTCTCTTTAATGAAGTTGATTCTTCTTTAGATGTTTTGAGGGAACACTTTGACCCTCTTTTTCATTCTCGACATGATCATTCATCATAGTTTGATATGAGTGTGGATACTTTGGATCATCATTTCGAGGAGACATCTTCAGAGGAGATACTTGATCCTTTGCATGGTGTTCTACATCAGTCTCTAGGAGATTCTAAGTTTTTATTTTCAGCATTGTGGCCTAGAACACTTGATTTGATTGTGACAGATTTCAGCATTAACATGGGGACACTTGAGCCGAGTTCAGAGATTCCATACATCTTGATCTTTCTTCCTACATATTACTTTTAGGAGTGTGGAGATAGCTTGCATACACCATTGGTTTTGTTTCTTCCTAAGGGGAGGAATGTTGTTCAATGATCATGGACTATCTTCTACATCCAATCTCGGGCATCTACCATTGGATCTTTTTGGGGGGTTTATTTGTCCTTCCACTTCATTTCACTCTCTATTATGGGGGGCATACTTCCTTCTTGCAGGATGGGGCTTCTCCTTCTTTAGGAGGAATTTTATATGTACATGGGTACCTAATAGGGCTTCATTTTTCAAGACCCATAATATTTTGTATCCTCCTAAGCTACGCTTAAGGGGGGGTGTTGTTGTAGATTTTTATTTTCCTAGTGGGTTAATTTATTTCCCCTTAGTCCTAGGTTTTTCCTACACTTTTATTAAGCTTTCTTAGAATAATAAAGTGAGTTTATATTTTAATAGCTAGGAGATAAGTGATGTGGTGTACCCTTCCTTAAAGAGTGGAACACTTTCCACTTTTGGTGGCCATCTCCACTTTTGGGGGTTAATTCATATTGGTTGGATTTTCCACCTTCTTCATATGCTTAGTTTTATATAAACTCACTACCTAGCTTGTATTTTCATTCATACTCTTGCATTCTCTTGCATTGTTACATACATTGACATACATGCACCTCGATGCATGCAATCATTATTTTGCGGATTTTCTTTGAGATCCTAATACAATCTTTTCATCTTGACATTTGCACATCTCTTATAATATCGGGTATGTAATTGTGTTATTTCATTTATAGTTTTATAGGCTCTTATCTCTCTCATAGAAGATCTTAGTTATTCAATCTATTTTATATTTATAACAATGATGGTGTAGGAGAATGTATGAAAAATATCTAACATGAGAAGAGTTGAAGCACCAAAGTGGTGCTTAGTTGAAAAATGCAACAATAGTCACATAGTGATCTAGTTCAATAATTGGTCTATATAATGAAGTTAAGTCTATGGTTTACAAAAAAAATGAGTTGATAAAACAAGCTAACATTGTAAATTATGAATATTGTTGTACAATAGTAGGGTTGAGTTAGTTATGCTCATTTACAAGTCCAAATTCAGGCTCATGGATTATTTAGACAAGAGAAATGGTATATGTTTGTTCTTCGTATATGAATTTTATTTGGAAAGAGTGTGAATCAAAATAGTGGATTGGTGAATGGTCTTGTAGAAATTTAGTTCCACTTAACACATATCAAGTTTCATTTGTATTACAATTGAATGGAATAGAAGTATCAATTAACTTTGATCATATATTAGATATAGTGCAACTAGGTATTCTATATTTTTATTATTTAGTTAAAATTAATATTGTTTCTTGTTATATTATATTTTATATAATTTAATATAAGTAATTTATTCATGTATATAATTCAATATATAGGTCATGTATATGTAATTATTTCTAAGGAGAATAATGAAGAAGGAGCAAATTATTAAGTGTGTCATTGTATAGAGGCTAAAAATAAATTGACTACCCTAACCATTGTGATGTAGAAGGATACTAAACCTCTAACATAAACTCCCAATAACATAATATGTAGAAGGATACTAAACCTCTAACATAAACTCCCAACAACATAAGATGCACTCAACAATTGTTTACAACAACAATAAAAATCTGCAAGAAGTATTCTTCTTTGTTCATTCAAAATCTCCTAGAAATTCAAGAATCACACAACATAACTAAAATTAAATGGTTGTGCAGCCATATGGGCTGATGAAAAGCATTACAAATCTGATTACAATCTGATATAAGTTTGTTACAAACAGCAAAGATCAAACACAAATAGATCTCCTTCAATCTATCCTCTTCTTGTAGCTTCTAGCTCCTTCAACCTACAATCTCTAATGGAAATCACTGTTGCAATAAACCTGCAACCTTCAAGTTTGTTTGCTTCTATCCAAACGCATTTAGACCTACAAAAACATGGAGTCTTGGTATCCTTCTCCAAGAACTATGCCCCCCCTCCCAAATCTAAAACAACAACACCACAAATTGCACAAAACAAATACAAGTAGGAAGCATAGAATTTCTAATATCTTTAAAATAAAATGAAATTGCATCACATTCACCATCATGTTGGATTGTTTATTACAATATGTAATAACTTGGAGTCACAATCCTCTAAAAAATATGACAACATCCTATTATGCCAACTTCAACTACTCAAAAGCCATCTTCTCCAAATGACAAGACCACACTATATAGAGGTTTGAGGGGGAAAATACCACTATGGTATCCCAAAACAACATGCCAAAACCTCCTTGGAAAACCCACACTCCATCTTGAGGAGAATTAAAATAAAATGGAATATTTTAAATTGGTTTCATGGCCCTCACGTGGGAACCTATCTCTCAACCAATCAACTTTGGTCAATTCTTGCATCTTCATTGATCTTTGATGGCTCCAAGAATGAACATGCACCAACATGCAAGGCTAGGGGCCCAACATGCAATTACATGCAAATGAATGGCATGGATGAGTGACCCCACCCAAAAATAGGACGCCCAAAAAGAATATTCCCCTGGAGATGCCTTGGAAACATTTGTGGAAGCATATTTCCTCCAAAATTACATTTACAAATCACCACAAGGAAGAATTACAATATATGGGTGATCCCACAGGTTTACAATTTTTGGCCAAATTGGACACTGAACTGATTTTTTCTAACTAAATCTTCACTTTCGGGCACTTATAGCGACTAAACCATGAGGAATTTGAAGATTATGCAAACTAGTGATTTGTGTGACATTTTGTTTGTAGATTCTAAATATATTTTTTTCAATTTTTTTGGAATCAGATTGCACTTCTTTTTCCATCTCCTTCGAAAACTTTTTTTTTCAGTAAACACCATTTTTAAGGAGTGATGCCCACCGTATAACACATAACTTTTTTTCCATGAATGATTAAATTCTATTTTTTTGAATTTAGATTTGTAACTACGATATCTAGTGCTTCCAATTGGTTTCATAGTGTTTTATTGAATATTTTTTCCTTAATCAAGTTTTGAAGTCAAACCAATTACAATTCAAACATAGGGGACCGCTAACACAACTTTTTGTATGTATCAAAATTCAATTTTTTGTTGGATCAAGGACTTCAATATCTGGTGCACTCATATTTTTCAATTTATTTTTTGATAATCTTCTATTTTTCCACATGTGTAGAACAGAGAGCTTGATTTTCAATGAAAAACCTACATTCACAAGAAATAAAAAATAAATATAATAATTAAATTAAATTTATTTAAAATTATACTTTTTGGGAAGCTTATAGTAAGGACTACATACTTACAAAAAATAAATTCTAAATGAATTCATTTGATCCCCCAAAAGGTAAATCAAAAGTGGTTTTTTATCAGCATTTTGATAGGTGTAAAGGAGACTCCGTTATAGGTATGGTATAAAACTAGCGGGCTTCTATCCAAGGTGGTTTGATATAAGGTAGTTTGATCAAACCCTCTTCAATTGGAATGCTTTAAATGGAACTTTTTAAGGATTAAATCATTATATTTTCTAAAAAAATGTGATTTTAACAAAAATCAAAATCTCCCAGAAATTGTAAACCAGCTTTGTGGGATCACCCATATGGAAATTAGAAATAATTATTTTCCACGCACATTAGCCCACATTATCCCTTATTAAAAATTAAAATAAATAAAAATAATATTTTTGGGTGATGTTGATTGCTAGTAACCCTAGATGCTCCTACATCAAACACCCAAGGTAGGAAATTTTTTGTGAATATGGATTGACAAAAATGGAGTTGAATGGTTGTACCACCCTTTCATATTGTAAGCAATCCTCAACAAACTCCATCATTGAATTTGGTACCTCCAATCGATTCTTCTTTCTCCTCTTCCAACACCTAGTTGGAACAAGCATCCTCCTCCTCTAATAACTATGCTCTTTACTCCTCTTCCTTGATGTGGAATCAGCTCCACCATAACCTGACCACCTCCTCTAGGTGTATCTCACATTCTCCTCTGATCTTGTGGGATTCAACCCACCATAGTCCATCCACATCCACCAAATTTCACCTGCACTTAATTTTGCAACACCATACAAACCCTTATTTTCATACCAATCATCTATAACAAACTATAATTGAACCATCTCATCTACATTCACTAACTCATCCATCTCAACATGAAAATCATCTTTCTTAAATTCAATAAGAAAATATTTTACCTTCTCATCACCTGTTGCAACTTCATTATACTCACATCCATCTTCATAGCAATATTTAGTAAAATTAAAAGTTACCTGAGTTACATCCACTGCTGCAACTCTTTTACTTTCCTCATTTATTGTCATCTCCTTCAAGTCTTCACAAATACTTTCCTTTGTTGTAATTTCTGAAATATCATTCTCCATGTCTTCCAATAGGCATTCCTTAGCTTTAAATTCATCAACTTCTTCATATTCATCTTCTTCTTCTTCGGTGCCACATGCATGACACTCTATTGCATATTATTTCTTTCCTATGATCAAAATACCATTAGAAAGAATCAAAATTACCTTTAACTTCTCTTTTCTTGTTTTCTCATTTCAATCTCTTCTCTTAATTCATCGGCTTGTTGTTGCAACTCTATAATTCCAACTCTTATTTCTTCTTACTGTATCTCTCTAATTTTCTCATGTCTAGGAATCCTCAGAATCCATCCAATGAAAAAGGTCATTTTCTTCATCCTCTTTTCCATCCTTAAAGCCTCACAAATCCTTAACACAAATTTTCAAAACCCTTAATTTTTGCACATGTAAACTACCTCACTCGGTGATCTGTTTAAAAATATTCAACACTCTCCACCCCCATGTCCTGGTGCAAACTGCCTCACATTGATGTTTTTGCTTGCAAAATCAAAAAATCTTGCTCTAAGACCACTAATATAGAAGGATACCAACCCTCTAACATAAAATCCCAACAACATAAGATGCACTCAGTAATTTTTTACAACAAAAACAAAAATCTGCAAGAAGTATTCTTCTTTGTTCATTCAAAATCTCTTGTAAATTTAAGAATTACATAGTATAACTGAAATTAATTGGTTGTGTATCCATATGGGATGATGAAAAGCATTAAAAATCTGATTACAATATAATATAATTTTGTTACAAACAAAAAATTTCACTCACAAATTGATCTCCTTCAATCTATCCTCTTCATGTAGCTTCTAGCTCCTTCAACCTATAATCTCTAATGGAAATCACTACTACAATAAAATTACAACCTTCAAGTTTGTTTGTTGTTGTTATCCAAACACCTTCAAACCTACAAAAAAATGGAATTGTGGTATCCTTCTCCAAGAACTACACCCTCCTCCCAAATCTAAAAGAACAACACCACAAATTGCACAAAACAAATGCAATAAGGAAGCATAGGATTTCTATTATCTCTTAGATAAAATGAAATTACAACATCACATTATTCATCATGTGGGATTTCTGACTACATAATATGTAAAATCTTGGAGTCACAATCCTCTAGAAAATATGAAAGCATCCTATTATACCAACTTCAACTCCTCCAAAGCCATCTTCTCCAAATGACAAGGCCATAATATATAGAGGTTTCAAGGGGAAAATAACACTATGGTATCCCAAAACAACATGCCAAAACCTCCTTGGAAAACCCACACCCCACCTTAAGGAGAATTAAAATAAAATGGAATATTAAATTGGTTTCATGGGCCTCACATGGGTGCATTTCTCTCAACCAATCAACTTTGGTCAATTATTGCATCGTCATTGATCTCTGACAACTCCAAGAATGAACATGCACCAACATGCAAGGTTGGGGGGCCAACATGTAAATACATTCAATTACATGCAAATAAGTGACATGGATGAGTGACCCCACCTAGAAATGGGACACCCAAAAGGAATATTGTTACACCCCATGTGTTATTACCTATTTACTATTACATTGTTTGGTAAATTTCTTTAATAAATGTGAATGTGTTATATATATACATATGAATTCTGATAGAATATGATGAAAGAATGTTTGATTCTATTTAACTTTTTATGATGATTTTGTATATGAAATATATGTGATGCATATGGATGTATCAATTCTACTAACTACCGCTATGGTGAACTAAGTTGAATGCAGGAACAGGTTCAAGCCTCTGGAAGAGAGGGGAAGTATCACTCATGAGTAGAACTTGGTCTAGTAACCTTTAACTCAGCCTTACTGAGCATTCACTCACTCATGCCCTATTTCATCTTAGTTGAGTCAAGATAAACGGGTAGATGGTAAGTAAACATCAATCTAGTTGTGTATGTTTATATTGATTTGTGATCTTGTTGTATGAATATTTGGAATGAGGTATGTAATGAAGTCTTGATGTTAAGTAGAGATCCTTCCTTGTGTGCTTATTGTTATGTCGATGAGATATATGCATAAAATGTATATATATGTATATATGTGTGTGTCAATGGTAAACCCATACATATGAGTGATTACATACATGAGTATACGTAGGTAGACGTACCTACACATGCTCATTGGCGGATTACCCATATGCATGGAAATACCAATTGGATTAAAGTGACATATATATGTATGTATGTATGTATGTATGTATGTGTATATATATATGTATGTGTATATATATATGTATGTATATGTATGTATATATATGTATATATATATGTATATATATATGTATATATATATATATATATATACATATTTATATATATTCCACGTATATATTTTGATTGATGGAATTGTATGTATGAGTGTTTTTATAAAGATATTGAAATGATATTATGTACGTGTATATATCTAATATATATTAATATATATGTGTGAATTAATGTATAGCACTAATATATATATGTATTTGAATAACTTTATGAAATGAATATATCTGAATATATATATATACATATATTTATATATATGATATATATGTAATATATATATATATAAATAAAATTATTGTGTTAATCTCAAAGCGCATAGTATAGCACTAATATTAAGTGAAGCGCTAGAAAAGAATAAAGCACATATAACATAGATAGTGTAGTCTTTTAAGGAATACCAACCAGAACATAAATTATGTAAGACTAAGTCAAACCAAAGGAAGAAGCATGTATGAGATCATGCACAGCTATGTTAACTTTTGAAGGGATGTGTAAACTATTTTAAATGTCATATGAATCAGTCAAAGCCACACTATTAACTTGGGCGCAAACATTTGAAGGTGGCTCCATATTATCAAGAGTTTGGAATGCTTAAGAGGTCTTCAAATAATGCATAAGCTTGCAAATAGAATAGAGACTCAGTCAAGTGCAAACTTGGTAGCATTTTGTAAAGGAATTTGAATTAGGAAACTTGTTTTGAGCTTGTTGTCCCATATAGCAAGTTGACTCGTCCATTTAAATGGTGAGGATTGTGATGTGTTGCAAACCTGTCAGTTAGCTAGGCGAGTCGTTGCATGAGGATAGAAAGGTGGCAGGAATACTAACTTGTTTGTAGCCTTTGGTTGCTCACAAATTAGTATAAATAGAGGTGCTCATTCTACCAATTAGATCACTTATCAATCTGATTTCTTTGTGTTATTTTGTTGCAAATTTTGTGCAAAGTGAGTTGAGAGGTTGTGAGGTTAAGATTTGTTTTGTTGTTTTATATTGGTTTTGTTGAGAGATTTAGAGAGAAGCTAGTAGAGGAATTTGGGTTGTTCGTAGTGGAAGTTGCAAGCGAACTTGAGCTATTAAGCTAAGAGGGAAGGTTATTCAGTTGGAGAATTAAATAGGCATACTAATTTCTACTCCTTTTTTTTTATGTTGGAAAGATTATTTATTGTGTCGCCATGTTGAAGGATTGTCTTTTACTTGTATGTGATGCTTGGATATGCTTGCATATCACTTGATTGTTTATTATTTTTGTGAAACCTTACTATTAATATTTACTCATATAGATATGTATACAATGATGCATTTTATTTGATTATAAATACTATTCATACTATATGTAGAATGTTAGTACTATACGTAGTATGACAACACTCTAGGTGCGTAGAATAATATATAGCTGTTTTGTGATACTTGTTTGCAATGTCAGTTTAATTGAATAGATAATGGGAAGGTTACTACTAGGGTTAGGATAATCCATGGGAAAAGGAATAACCTAAAATAGAATACTAATGGTCAAATACAAATTGAGCAATTGTAGTGGTGAATATAGATAACCCTCACTCGAAGTACTAGGTGTTGAATCTTTGGCCAAAGTAGTGTAGGTAGCCACTGTCTACACTGTCAATTCATTGTGATCCAAGTACATACTAGGCTAAGAATATCATAGAAATAGAGGTTGAATTTATGGTTAGCTCTAGATATGTAGGACACATCACTATGCTTATGCAGTCAGTCCATGGTTAGCAGAAAAGTGCTTGAGTGATGCTTCTCCTCATGCATTTAGTGGCCAAGATTTGGGAGGACATTTTGGACCATTTGTATTTCTAGTTCATGTAAGCTTGTTGAAGCTATGTATGTATTTATGTGTCCATCTATATGGAAATTGTAAATAAGACACATTATCTTGAATATATTTATGTAAAGTTTAATCATACTTATATTATTGGAATAGTTCTTTGATTATGCAATGGAAAAGTTTTGATAAAGTTATAATTCAAATGATGTATTTATTAATGAATAGAAAAGAAAAAATTTAGTGCTCTTGTTGATAGATGCATAAACTATTCACTTGTGGGTAAAACTTAGAAAAATTACTAAGTAGAATAATGGGCATGTTACATGTGGTATCAAAGCTACCAAGTTCAGCTCTAGAACCTATGTGCTCACTATGTTTCTAATCCAACATTATGTGAGTCTAATGTTTGGAAATTCTTTGCCAGGATGGTGTGTCTCAAGATGATTGCAAGAAAGTCGGTGATCAGAAATGAGCACTACCTATGGGCCAAGAAGGAAAGAGAATTCCTTGTTCGTACCATTGAGGGAACTAATTATGAAAATGGAATTTGGATAAGAGATACTAAGACATTCAATCATACCCTTTCATGAATTAGTCAAGAGAAGAGAAAGATGAAAGAGGCTGCCAACTTCAACTTCTTACCTTTTGTCTCTTTAGAAAACTCGAATTCTTTATCGCTTTCCAGGGATATGCCCTCAAAATCTAGCGCTAGTCTTGTCATTATATTTAGGGATCCTCGAGTTCTTTCCTTAGTGAAATTTATTGTAATAGCCATAGGTGGTGAATCAAAGGGTTATGGACCTCAAAACTATGTGTCTGAGGAAAAATATGAGGATTATTATCCTTTCGAGGATAGATATGAGAAAAAATATGAGGGTTATACCCCACATAGCTATGTATCAGAAAGTGAATCTAAGGGATATTCTCACTCAGACTATCTAAATAGTCATTCTATGTAAACTCAAGGAAATTGAAAATCCTTTTTATTATAATGAAAAATATGTTTTGGGAAAAAATTGTGAATGAGTTCTTTAAATAGAATTTTTTATGTGAATGATAAATCTTTTGAATGTTGTTAACATTTAGAAAACTTCCATAGATATAATTAAAATGAAAACCTCCAGGTATAACCAATTTGTGGAAAAGATGGTTAGGACAGGAACTAATCTTAGGGAAAGTCAAGAAGTAGGTCAAGGTGCTGAGAATGTCAATAAATTGGACCGTATTTTGGCTATCATGGATGAGACTAGAGCAAGAAAGGAAACCTTGAATAGGAAGTTAGGGGAAAGGAAAATTTGGAACAAGAAGTTCCAAATAATGAGGAGGAAGTTCCCAACAATGAGGAAGAAGAGGAGGATTCCCAAAATCATACTAAATCTAGTGATCAAGAGAGTGATAGGTCTCAATCTCTATTTGAGGGAGCCAAAAAGAATCATTTGGCAAGTGAGTTATCCAAAGACATGAGAAAGATCACACCACCAAAATTTGAAGGTAGTGTTACTAGAGATGTAGCAAAAGTGTGGCTTACGAAAATGGATAAATATTTTGAAATCAAAAATTATTCTTAGGTCACTAAAGTTGTATGGGGAGCATTTCAATTAGTAGGAGAAGCATCCAACTAGTGGATGAGTAATAAAATGGAGTTCTGGCTTAGTTTTGTAAGCCTCACTTGGAGCGAATTTATGAAGATTTTATGAAAGCAATGGTTGCCCCAACTCTTTTATGACCAAAAGCTCATTGATTTCCAAAATGTGAGGCAAGGTGACTCCTTAGTGAATGAATATTGGGAGAAGTTTACTCGACTCCTAAAGTACATACCTATGTACCAGAAGGATGAGTGATTTCGTATAAGGAAGTTTATCATGGGTTTAAATGTGCAAATTGGTGGTGAGGTAGATGTACACGGTCCAGCTACCATGGACTTAGTCTACGAAAAGGAAATTAACCAGGGACAAAGGCTTAGGTCTATCTCAAACTATCGGGAAAGAAATAAAAAGAAGTCTGGTTGGACATAGACCAATCAAGCTCCAAGAAATCCTAGTGAAGGGCCAAGTTTTCAAAATCACTTGGGGGACAAGGGATCTCAAATAATTGGAAAGAATCAAGGAAAGGGAAAAGGGGAAACAATAACAACTTTAATGGCAATGCTGGTGGAAATGAAAGTAACTCTGGAAAACCAGCGAAAAGGAGGGGGAGTAGTGAAACGGTGTTATACATGTGGTGGGGACCATTATACAAGTAATTGTCCAAACAAACCTTTAGGGTCACAACCACATGGTAACCCTCTTCCTTCTCAAAAATTTGCATACCAACAAAAGATTCATGTTGTGGTGGATAATCAACAAGCAAAGAACCAAATTACTCCAGTGGAAGTATCAGGTACTTTGTCTAGAATTTCCATTTCAATTTTAATAGATATTGGTGCGATAGAAAATTTTATTTCTCCTATAATAGAAACTCAATTGTCTAGAAAAGTTAGCTACATGGAACAGTCTTGGGTTGTAGAATATGCTAACCAACAAGAGATGAGATAAAGTCAATGTTTATTCGAAGAAAGATTTCTAATTTTATCAATGGAGGTGAATCTATATGTAGCTCCCTTAGGATCTTATGATGTCATCTTAGGGATGAATTGGCTATGGAGACACATAACCAAGGTAGATTGTCATGCGAAAATAGTAGAATGTTTAGATGATCTAGGTAAATAGGTGTCAATGCAAGGAATGCCTAGGGAGATTAAGTTATGGTAGATATATGTAGTGTAGATGCATAGAGCAAAGAAGAAAGGTTGTCAACTCTTTGTAGTAAAAATGGAGAAGCTTGAGAAATGTAAGGAATTCATTTCTCAAGATGATATAGTATATTATGGGCCTCGAGAATTTCAAGATGTTGAAGAGGGTGAAGTATTAGAATCTAGAAAAATGGATATGGAGAAATATCCTATTTTACGAAAATTTAAGGATGTATTTCCAAAAGAATTACCTAGATTACCCCCTAAGAGGATATTTGATTTCTCCCTCGACATACTACTAGGGTCGGAACCTATATTGAAAGTACCTTATAGGATGACCACAATTGAATTAATGGAGTTAAAGGCACAACTAGAAGAGTTGTTGATTAAAGGATTGATAAGACCCAGTGTTTCACCTTGGGGAGCGCTAGTAATCTTTGTAAAGAATACGGATGGTACACTATGCTTATGTATTGATTATTAGTTGCTTAATAAATAAATGATAAAGAATAAGTATCCATTACCACATATTGATGATCTCTTTGATCAAATGTGAGAAGCAACAATATTTTTAAAGATTGATCTATGTTTTGGGTATCATCAACTTAGAATCAAGGATGAAGATATTTTCAAAACTGCTTTCAGAACTAGATACGGACATTACGAGTTCACAGCCCTACCTTTTGGACTGAAAAATGCACCAACAACATTCATGAACCTAATGAACAATGTATTTAGGGACTGTTTGGATAGATTTGTGTTAGTCTTCTTGGATGACATTTTAATCTACTCCAAGAATGAAGAGGAACATCTCAAGCATGTAGATATCATTCTTCAAATATTGAGAGAGCATAAGTTATATGGGAAACTCTCTAAGTGTACCTTCTTCCAAAATAAAGTATAGTATTTGGGTTACATAATTTTAACTGAAGGGATTTTGGTTGATCTAGTGAAAAGTGGTACTAGAATGGTTGGTGCCCAAGAATATGTTAGAAGTTAGAAGTTTTATGGGATTGGTTGGATATTACTGTAAGTTTGTTGAGAAATTTTCAAGGATAGCTTTTCCCATCACGTCATTACAAAGAAAGGGGAAAAATTTTGAGTGGTCTAAGAAGTGTCAAGTAGCATTTGACCAACTCAAAGAAAGGTTGACTACAACACCAATACTAAAGGTACCAGATCTAGATGGTAACTTTGTAGTTATTATGGATGCATCAAGAGAAGGATTGGGTGGAGTATTAATGTAATATGGGTGAGTCATAGCCTATGAGTCTAGGAAGTTGAAGCCCTATGAACAAAATTATGCTTCACATGATTTAGAGTTAGCAGTAATAGTTCATGCATTACAAATGTGGGGACATTATTTGTTAGGAAAACCATTTGAACTCAAGACCGATCACCATGGTCTCAAGTATTTGTTTACCCAGCCTAATCATAATGCACAACAAAGAAGGTGGTTGGAGTTGATATCTGACTATGATTTCAATATCAGTTATATCGAGGGGAAAGAGAATTAGGTTGTCAATGCCTTAAGTTGTAAGAGACATATCTCCTTGATGGTATCAGTCCAAACTGACTTCAAGGATCAAGTGTTGTGAGAATCTAAGTGTGATTAATTCTATGAACAATTCTAGCAAGCACTCATGAACAATCCACAAGATCTAAGGTATGAACGATATCACCTTGAACCTAATGGATTATTAAGGTTTAAAGGGGGAATTTATTTACCTAATTCTAGAGAATTGAGGGACTTGGTATGGAAAGAAGTGCACAATGCACCATATTTAGGACATCTGGGTGTAACCAAGATGTTGGCTAATGTGAAGTCATTATACTTCTGAAAGGGTATGAAAGGAGATGTTGCAAGGTTTATAGCAAGTTGCTTAGATTGGCAAAGAGTGAAGGCAGAGCAACATCATCCTACATGCCTTTTGTATCCACATAAATTTCTAGAAAGTAAGTGGCAAGTCATTAGCATGGACTTTGTGCAAGGACTCCCTATGTCAAGGAACAAGCACAATGCCATTCTGGTAGTGGTTGACAAGCTCACTAAGGTAGCACACTTTATACCAGGAAATATGACTGATGGAGCTCCTTTAATAAGAGATATTTAGATTGCATGGGATTCATGAAAAGATCATTTCTTATAGGGATTCTCATGTGATGTCTAGGTTTTGGAAAACCTTTTTTTCTTCACTTGGAACTCAATTGAACATAAGTTCTTCTTATCACCCAAAAATGGATGGAAAAATTGAAAGGTTGAACCAAGTATTAGAAGACCTACTAAGGATGTATTGTATGGATCAACATACATGTGGGAGGATTACCTACCTTTGGTAGAGTTCGCATATAAAAACTCCTATCATTTTGTGATCAAGATGGCTCCATTTGAAGCATTATATGGTAGGAAGTGTCAAACTCCTATAAGCTGGGATAAGTTGGAAGATAGGATAAGCCTTGGGCCAGAGATGTTATCGAAAATGGAGGAATAAGTTGGAATCATTAAGTAGAGGTTAGCAAAAGCTAATGATAGGAAAAAAATTTATGCTGATTCTAAAAGGGTAACAAGGAATTTTGTAGTAGGGGATAGGGTTTTGTTGAGAGTTAAACCTCACAAGAGTTATATCAAGTTTGGAAATTCATACAAACTAGCTCCACACTACGTTGGACCTTTTGAGGTTATTGAGGAAATCAACCCTGTTGCGTATAGGATTTCCTTGCCACCAGCTCTTACTAGGATGCATGATGTCTTTCATGTCTCATATCTTAAAAAGTATATACTAGGCGATAACCATGTTATTGACTGGAATGTTTTACATGTACAGGACCCGGGGATGGTAACAATCAAGGTGCTCAAGGTGTTTGGAACATGTAAGCTCCACTTATGTAACTGAGAGGTTCTACAATGCAAGGTCCAGTGGGATTAGTATGTAGAAGATTTTGCCACTTGAGAAGACTATGCTCAAATGAAGCAGAAGTTTCCACAAGTCTTGCTAGATTTTGAAAATTCTTAAAAAATAATGATGTTTTCTTTTGTGATGTGTGCTTTATGCTATGGTCATATTGATACTTAAAAATAATCAGAGACAATGATTCACAAGGGGGGGAATATGTTACACCCTATGGGTTATTACCTATTTATTATTACCTTGTTTGGTAAATTTCTTTAATAAATGTGAATGTGTTTTATATATATGAATTATGATGGAATATGATGAAATAATGTTTGATTATATTTAATATTTTATGATGATTATGTATATGAAATATATGTGATGCATATGGATGTATTGATTCGGCTAACTATTGCTATGGTGAACTAAGTTGAATGCAGGAACAGGTTCAAGCCTCTAGAAGAGAGGGGAAGTATCACTTAGGAGAAGAACTTGGTTTGATAACATTTAATTCAATATTATTGATCATTCACACACTCATGCCCTAGTTGGTATTAGTTGAGTCAAGATAGTCAAATAGATGGTAATTGAACTTCAATCTAGTTGTGTATGTTTATATTTATTTGTGATCTTGTTGTATGAATGTTTGGAAGGAGGTACATAATGAAATCTTGATGTTAAGTAGAGATCCTTCCTTGTGTTTTTATTGTTATGTCGATGAGATATATGCATAAAATGTATATATATGTATATGTGTGTGTGTCAATGGTAAGCCCATACATATGAGTGAATACGTACATGAGTATACGTAGTTAGACGTGCCTATGCATGCTCATGGATTGATTACCCATATGAATGGAAATACCAATTGGACTAAAGTGACATATATATATATATATATACATTCCATGTATATATGTTGATTGATGGAATTGTGTGTATGAGTGTATTTATAAAGATATTGAAATGATATTACATATATGTATATATGTAGTATATATATTAATATATATGTGTGAATTAATATAATAAACATATATATGTATATATATGTATATATAATCATATATATATATACATATACATAATATTATTCTTAATATTTATATAATATATATGTTTATTAAATTAAATGTATTTGATTAACTCTATGAAATAAATATATATAAATATATATATAGTTATATATGTATATATTGATAGAGATATTTATATACATATATATATATGATATATATATATAAATAGAAGTATTGTGTTAATCTCAAAGCGCATAGTATAGCACTGATATTAAGTGAAGTGCTAGAAAAGAATAAAGCACTAATAACATAGATAGCGCAACATTTTAAGGAATACCAACCAACGTATAAAGTATGTAAGACTAAGTCAAACCAAAGGAAGAAGTACGAATGAGATCGTGCGCAGCTGTGTTAACTCTTGAAGGGATGTGCAAACTATTTTAAATGCCATGTGAATCAGTCAAATCCACACTATTAATTGGTCGCTAACATTTGAAGGTGGCACCATATTATCAAGAGTTTGGAATGCTTAAGAGGTCTTCAAATTATGCATAAGCCTACAAATAGAATAGAGACTCAGTCAAGTGCAAAATTGGCAGCATTTTGTAAAGGAATTTGAATTAGGAAAAAAAAATTGAGCTTGCTATCCCATATAGCAAGTCGACCCAACCATTCAAATGGTGAGGATTGTGATGTGTTGCAAACCTATGAGTTATCTAGGTGAGTCCTTGCATGAGGATAGAAAGGTGGCAAGAATACTCACTTGTTTGTAGCCTTTGGTTGCTCACAAACTAGTATAAATAGAGGTGCTCATTCTACCAATCGCATCACTTATCAATCTAATTTTTTTGTGTTATTTTGTTGCAAATTTTGTGCAAAGTGAGTTGAGAGGTTGTGAGGTTAAGATTTTTGTTGTTGTTTTATATTAGTTTTCTTGAGAGATTTAGAGAGAAGATAGTAGAGGAATTTGGGTTGTTCTTAGTGGAAGTTACAAGCAAACTTGAGTCATTAAGCTAAGAGGGAAGGTTATTCAGTTGGAGCTTTAAACAGGCATGTTTATTTCTACTCCTTTGTTATTATGTTGAAAAGATTGTTTATTGTGTTGCCATTTTGAAGGATTTTCTTTTACTTGTATGTGATGCTTGGATATGCTTGTATATCACTTGATTGTTTCTTGCTTTTGTGAAACCTTACTATTAATATTTACTCATATAGATATGTATACAATGATTGTATTTTATTTGATTATAAATACTATTCGTACTATATGTAGAATGTTAGTACAATACATAGTATGACAACACTCTAGGTGTGTAGCATAAGATAGAGTTGTTTTGTGATACTTGTTTGCAATGTCAGTTTATTATGAATAGATAATGGTAAGGTTGTTCTTGGGGTTAGGATAATCTACAGGAAAGGGAATTACCTAGAATAGAATACTAATGGTCAAATACAAATCAAGAAATTTTAGTGGTGAATATAGATGACCCTCACTTGAAATATTGGGTGTTGAATCTTTGGCCAAAGTAGTGTAGGTAGCCACTGTCTACACTATCAATTCATTGTGATCCAAGCACATACTAGGCTAAGAATATCATAAAAATAGAGGTTGACTTTATGGTAAGCTCTAGATATGTAGGACACATCACTATGCTCAAGAAAGGCTATTTGAAGGATGAGGTTACCAAACCAATATCTTTGTCAAAGGGAGGGCCATCTTACCAAGTTTGGTAGATGTACAAGGGACCACAGTTAGTCCATGGTTGGCGGAAAAGTTCTTAAGTGATGCTTCTCCTCATACAGTTGGTGGCCAAGATTTGGGAGGACATTCTAGACCATTTGTATTTCTATTTCATCTAAGCTTGTTGAAGCTATGTATGTATTTATGTGTCCATATATATGGAAATTGTAAATGAGAAATGTTATCTCAAATATATTCATGTAAAGTTAAATCATACTTATATTATTGGAATGGTTCTTTGATTATGCAATGGAAAAGTTTGGATAAAGTTATACTTCAAATGATACATTTAGTAATGAATAGAAAAGAAAAAATTTAGTGCTCTTGTTGATAGATGCATAAACTATTCACTTTGGGTAAAACTTAGAAAAATTACTAAGTAGAACAATGGGAATGTTACAAACATTCTCTTGGAGATGCCTTGGAAACATTTACTAGAGCATATTTCCTCAAAAATTACATTTACAAATCATCGGAAGGAAGAATTACAATATATGTGTTGAACACACTCGGAGACTGAGAGGGGGTGAATCATTCTTATTAAAAACTTAGAAACTCTTCAATACAATAAAAACTTCTTAACTCAATCAAAACCCTTAAAAAAATATAGAAGTTTAAACTTTAGCAATGAAAGATATACAATTCTATCCTTAATCTAATCAACGGTAATGAGAAAGAAATAAAGAACACACATGCACAAGGAGACACCAAATTTACATGGAAAACCCAATGTGGGAAAATCACAATGAGAGTTAACTCACAATATAAAGGCTCACTGTCAAAAAGGACTTGCAAAATAAGGCACATTACCTTAGATCAAGATACAAAGGACTTGAAGAGCCGAAGTAAATACAACTTTAGAGGCAAGATACAAAGGAAAAAATGAGATTCACTATCTCAAAGAAAGATAGAAAGATTTAGAGAAAGATTACAACATTTGTCAACATAACACTATTTCCTGAGGCGTTAAAGCACATATGATTTTCTTTCAAACACCTTCACACTTTTTCTATTAGATATTCAATGTATTCCACATTCATACTTCTTCTCACTTGTTCGCACTTCCATACTTCTTGCATCTGCATTGATCTTGCATTTATATCCACCGCAACACTTCAAGACTTCAATTAGGTTAGCTAGGAGAGAACACAAAAAATAAATTCAATAGTTCAATCACAATAATATAATGTGGTCCTATCTTGAAGATAGAGAGGACCATAAAAAATATTAATACATCTTCCATTGTTATCCAAAACAATTCACGTGCTGGCACACATTAATTTAAGTCAACATCAAGGAAACATGTAGATAAAATATGAAGCACATAACTAGTCATCCCAAAAACATACTTGTAGTTGAATTAACTTGATACGGTCCCCAAAAAGATAGGTCATGACCTAAATCTATCATTACACATCTTCAAATGTTGGCATAGACCCCTAGGTACACAAAAAAAGCAAGAAAACAAGCCCTATCAGTCAAATATCCACAAATAACCTAGAGAACCAACTCAAGACATAATGTAGCACCAAAGAGACACTTAAGCAACTTGTGGACCAATTCAACACATGAAATTGGAACTGAGACATTGCACATACATTGAGAATACATTCACCAAACTACAAGAGAAAATACATTAATGTGGAGAAATGTGAAGCATTTTTCAGACTAGTCCATACACCCAACAACACTACCAACCTTTTGTAATTCACAAAAAATCTCCTTGACAACATTGGTGACCTGAAAAAGGTAGGAGTGTAACATCCACATAACACTAACTTTGAATCCCAAACTACAAGACCATATCTTCAACAGTAGAGGAATGCAAAGAATTCTCCCAAATAGATTTTAATGCAACTTCTTGAACCAGAAACACTTAAGAAACTTGTTGAGGTCAGAGCTTCCTTTCAGCAACACATTCTTCATCAAAAGTAATAGCAGAGAACATGGAACATACTATAGACCTTCAACAACATCTCTCCACCTTCAACAACACTTCTAATCCTCATCTTAATATATCATTATGAAATCAACTCTACCGACATCAACTATACTTAATACTTCTTAGATAAGGCATGATATACAACCATGAACTTTAGCAACACCACCATATAACAATGACAACTGAAATGACAACCAATGACAATCAACCTCACTAAGTACTTATCATCAGGGACATCAAATCCCAATAATATTCCTTGCTTCTCAAGTTTTAACAACAATAACAACCACAAATAGTTCACCAAGTGTTGTCACAAACCACTTCCAAAAAACTCACAAACATGTGTAGCAATCTCACCAAGTGTTGACATCAAAGACAACCAACCATCGGTGTTGACATCAATGACAACTGTTACTAAACATACAACAATCTTCATCAAGTTTTGACATCAAAGACAACCAAAAATCGGTGTTGACATTAATGACAACCACTACCAACAATCTCCCCCTTTGGAATTGATCGCAACACACATTTGCTCACTCTCCCCCTTTAACATCAAGGACAAATGGTAACACACACCTTCATATAGAAGGAAACAACACATTCTCTATCTTTGAGGAAAAAGGGCCAAATATATTCAATTGAAACATTAGTGCATACTCCCCCTTTGACCAACACTTCTTTTCAATATCTGAACAACTGCATCAAACTCCAACTTAATACCAACACCCCTTGAGTGGTAGCACACATCAATCCAAGAGAAAAGTGCCAGGCAGTGTGAGCACAGGCTGGAGGACATGGCCATGAATAGTGGGATGTGAGCCTCCTACAACCTTCTCTCTTAGAAATTGATGCCAGATAGAGATGTGCTTATTCCTTGAATGCATTATCAAATTATTATAAATATTAATTGCACTTGTATTGTCACACAATATAGGAATAGGTTCATCATAAACCACCTTCACATCCTTCAAAGTTTGATTCATCCAAAGCACTTGAGTGCATCAAGATGTTGCAACAATATATTCAGCTTCTATTGTAGATAAGGACATTGAGCCTTGCTTTTTACTGAACCAAGAGACCAATTTGTTTCCCAAAAATAATTCACTTACACATGTACTTCTTTGGTCATCCACACAACCTACCCAATCAGCATCAATATAAGCAGTCAGAGAAAAGTTATTATCCTTTTTATACCACAAGCCATAATCTGGAGTTCCCTTCAAATATTTGAATATTCTTTTTATATCTTTTCATGAGATTACATAGGATTGGCTTGAAATATGGCTACCAAACATACCACATGTAGGATATTAGTTCTAGAAGTAGTTAAGTACAATAAACCTCCAATGATAGACCTATAAATATTTTGATCAGCTTCTGAAGACTCATTAGATTTGATCAAGTGACAACTAGTCACCATAGGAGTACCCACTGGTTTGGGATTTTCCATCCCAAATTTCTTCAGCATTTCATTTACATATTTATCCTAAGAAATAAAGATGCCACCATCTTATTGAATAATTTAAATCCCAAGGAAGAATGACAACTCACCAAACATTGACATCTCAAATTCTTTCTACATTTCTTTTGCAAACTTCTTGCACATATAATCATTTCCACCAAAGATATGTCAGCAACATATACTACCACAATCAACAATTTTTCTTCCTAAACCTTAATGTATAGATAATTTTCAGCATTACCTTTCTTGAATCCTTTTTGAAGTAGGTACTTATCCAATCTAGCATATCGAGCTTTGGGAGCTTGCTTGAGACCATATAAAGCTTTCTTGAGTCTATAAACTATGTCTATATCTTCTGATAATTGGAAACCATCTGGTTGCTCAATATATACCTCCCCCTCTAGATCGCCATTCAGGAAAGCTGACTTGACATCCATTTGATAGACTTTGAATTTCTTATGAGCAACAAGAGCAAGAAACATCCTTATTGCTTCCATTCTAGCTACCAAAGCAAAATTCTCATCAAAACCAATTCCTTCAACATGTGAATAGCCCTTGTATACCAATCTAGCTTTGTTTCTTACCACTTTACCATCTTCATCCAACTTATTCTGGAACAATCACTTTGTTCCTATCACATTCTTATCAACTGGTCTGGGAACTAATTCCCAAGTTTGATTCTTCTCTATCTGATATAGTTCTTCCTCCATTTCCTTTATCTAATTATCATCTTTTCTAGCATCAGCAAAGTTCTTGGACTCAAGCTTTGACAACAAACATAAATTTACTTGCTCACTAGCTCTTACAAAATTTCTCCTGGTCAGCACACCTACATCCTTATCTTCAATGATCTAACCTATAGAATGATTCCTCTAGAAATACTTTGCTAGAGTTTTAAGATTCTTAACTGGTTTTGGTTCCTTTTATCTTTCTCTTCTTCTTCTTCTTCAATTTATGGA